>SPJY01034214.1:1468010-1565040 GCA_005191435.1 Raddia distichophylla | reverse complement strand
CACTGCTATCCCATAAAAATATAAACATCGGTCGGAATTCCAATGGAAGGGACGACAAGTGTAAAGCTTTTTCAGGTTTAGAAGTATCCTAATTACATGAGTTGCAATTTCCATGGCTAATTGGCAGGGTATAACTGTGGAAGTTTCAGAGCAAGGTTTATGTAACACTACAGTGTCCACTGACAAAAGGAACTACATAATGACAAAGAGAGATGCTAATTGCAAGATCGAGTGGAATACCCATGTCATCTTCTGTACTTGATAAGAATTGACTAACCAGGGTCCATCAGAACCACACCTAATTCAATCACAAAGCATTCATCACACTACCTCTTGGCGAATTGCTGCTTCTGCTGTGACAGCCGGCTCAGGAGGTCGTCGGACATGGAGATGTGGATCATGTACTTTTCAATCTGCGAACAGCAGCGCAGCCATTTCGTCATCAATCTGCTCAAGATGGCACAGAGGTGAGCCGCCGGCCTGGGGGAGGCTGCATCGAGGGCAGCGGCCTGCGAGATGGGTGGGGGCACCGGCCTGGGAGAGAGGTGGCGTGGAGATGGGGAGGGAGACAGAGAGAGACGCGAGGGATGAGGGAGAGGGAGGGAGAGGGTTTAGCGAGAGAGAGAGAGAGCCGGGGGGCGGGGGCGGGGGCGGGCCGAGCACGGCTAGGGTTTGCGAGGGGTAAGGAGAAGAGACGGACGAGGAAGACGGGCGACGCGGAGCCGTTCGATCACGATCTGATGGCTGGGAAGCCTGACGGACGAAGAAAACGGTGGAAACTCTATTCTCTTTATTATTATTATATATATATATATATTAGGTAGAGATTAATAAGGTAAAGATAAAGATAAAGATAAAGATTAGGTAAAGATAAAGATTGATAAAATAGTTTGACTTTTAGGGAAAAATAAGTTTGGCTTCTAGAAAAATTGGAGAAAACTAAAAGAAATATCGGAACGTTAGCTTTACCTTTTAATTGTAATTTTTAAATACAAATTCAAGGATAGTTTGATCATTTAATTGTAATTTTTACTAATCAAATTCAACGGTCAAAATAGCATAGTTATCATATGCATTTTTATTATTTTCTACATTATTACCCAAAGTAATGTTGGAGAAGCTTTTGAAAAATGTGAAAAGCATTTTGGGGTGTGAACTTTGTGACGATAGAAGACGCTATGATAATAAATATTATGTCAAAACACAGTGGTGACGCTTAGTGACGATTTTAGATTGGATATGACAATAACTATTTCGTCACAACACATTGCACTACTGCTTTATGACGATTTTGGATTGACCCTAGTGACGTCTCTAACATATTCGTCACTAAAATGTAGTGCTAAATCCCTAGGTTATTGCTTATGACATTTTTGAGAACGTCATAAATCAATGACAGATTACTCAGTTGTCACAGAAAATATGTCACAGAATGCCATTTTTCTTGTAGTGCCACATCATATGTATCCCACGCTAACAGTGAGTCCGCATCATATGCAACTCAGAATTTTCATTGGGCATATCCCAATATTCACATTTCCAAACATGAGTACAATATAGAAAGTAAAACATATTAATTACTTAAACAAAGAAAAACACAAAGAGAATAAGCAAACTGTATGCTTATCTAGTGGTGATCCATACAAGTGTGCTTCTACAGATATCGATGGTCGTTAGAAATGGATTATTATCGTGCCTTTTATGTTAATGATTTTTTGAAGATACGATATTATACAGGTAGTTGGGAATGGTATATATCCCTATCCTTCCCATCTGACACAAATTTTCTTTAATTGTGTCTGTATATGTTTAGTGATAGTCATAAAAATTTGACTATTTTCTCGATAACCTTTTCAAAATATCAAAACGCCTATATTAATTGATTGGTACACAATCATTAACATTCCAACGCTCGAACAATACATTCTACCTTATGTGAGTTAATCTATCTATCTATCTATCTATCTATCTATCTATCTATCTAAAACTATATATCTATCTATCTACTATCTATATAAAACAGAGTTAAACGGAGCCACCACATTAATCCTAAAATCCTAGAAATTCCCATGTTAATCAAAAAATAGTAGAAATTCTCATGCTAATCATAAAAAAGGAAAAATCTACATTGTTGAATATGAATATTATTATGCAAATCTAGCGGTCAATATAAACTTCTATAATCGAAAAATAGAATTCTCACGTTAATCATAGAAAAAAAGAAAAAAATTACATCGTTGAATATGGATATTATTATGTAAATCTAGCGGTCAATATAAACCTCTATAACAAACTACTGAAGTTGATCTATATATTACAGATAAACTATAAATCTAGTCTAATATATTATCTATATCTTAACACAAATCTAGCGGCGCAAACGTGCGGGTCACCTTACTGTTAGAAAATATAAGCGAAGGGAAAAAATGACGCCTGTGCACACGTACGTCAATGTCTGGGATGTTCATCCAAACAAGCCACACTCGACCAAGCATCTTCGTCTATATAATCCCTAACATTACTGCATTTTTTAACCCTATACCTCGTTCTTTTCGGTTTAAATTAAATTAAATCAATAAAATAAATATTTGTTATTTCTGTACAATCCAAACGATGTTGTACTTCGTAGTCCTTTTTTAAGGTTTAAATAGTTATTCTTAGACTTACTAAAATTATTTTTATAATTTTTAAAATTTTTCAAGGCCTCAATTAAGGGATCACAACTTTTACCGATTAAAACTTTTGAATAAACATGTTATGACCCATTGTTTAGTTAGAAAATTGTTGCTTAGCCATGCTATTAACTATAGGTTGTTTTGTCCTTATTGTGACTATGACACCAATGATTGTTTTACTATGTTTCAGAATGAGGTCAGCTTGTGTTATCTATTTTATGAAATAGGACTTGTGTAGGCAGGGCTACCACGGGTTGGGTTAATTTCATAAAACCGATTAAGATGGATGGTTTCTTGGTGAGTGTGGTTTAACGGGAGATCTGGGCCCGGTGTGGGAACCACCCTAGTCCTTAAAGACCAACACCATGTGGTTGTAAAACTTAAGAACAATAATGTGACCATGTGTGCTAGAATGGGGGCAGCCTTAACTAAATACCCATTGAAGTCTTGGTTTGGACATCCTGTGTGGCGAAGAAAGTGCAGAAGCTTCCGGGAGTCATCCTTCAGGTTCAAAAGGGGAACGTAGCTAACGGGAGGTTTATCCTGCGCTGTGGGGAATTCTTAGAGGGGTTGCGAGCCAAGTGCTAGATGGTTAAAGGTGGTGCGTACAAACGTGGTGTTTGGACTAGTTAGTAGCCGGTAGGCACCTGTTTCGACGGACTTGCGGTCGGTAATAGGTGCTGACAGCCCTATTATCCGGCTTACACTTTGTGAAATCCACCCCGTTAGTTGCAGAGCAGTTGACCCTGAATCAGGACGATCATAATCATTCGGGATTCCAATTCAGGATAGCGGGTGGTAGTGAGTGCCTGAGCTCCGATACAGAGTAGCAATTGTGTGTCAGTGATTTTGTATCTTTGGATAAGTAATAAACCGTAGAGCCTCTCAACCTGAAATATCTTATCCCACTCCCATCATTACTGTTATTACCACCATATCCATCCGGTCAAGTTCGATTCTAGACTAAAATAGTTCTCGTTCCTCGTGGAAATCGATACCTTGGAATACTCCCTTGTGAAGGCTACTGCGATATCCGTGTGCTTGCGGATTAATTCCAAAAGGCATAAGAATCGCCAACAGTCACCAACTTGAGCCACCATCAGGTTCGGACCCCTCTCGAGAGGAATCATAGCCTCGCAATGCAGCTGGCAGCTAGGGTGCTCGCGACGGTCGCCCACACCGTCGGCAGCTAGCACACTGCCTCCCACTCGTGGCGGCGTGTTTTTCCTCCTTGGGACAGGCCGGGGCTAGTTATCCCATGCTGCCTAGCCTTCTGCCGTGCTGTGCGCGAAGCACCTTGACCTCGAAAGTTCAAGCCTAGGCCTATCAAGAAGTTCGACAGGAGCAAAAACATCGATGAATTTCTCGCAGTTTACACCACCTCCATCGGTAGCCGGTGATGATGAAGCTGTCCTGGTAAACTACTTATCTACCATCTTTGAGGGGACGACCAGGACATGGCTATTTAATCAGCGGAGGGGTTGCACCCTAAGCTGGGCCTAGCTCTAGGAAGCCCTCCCTGTCCACACTACGACCGAACTATTTTACGACATGGAGTGGTATATCAACACCGTTGAAGCAGTGGAATAGAAATGGGCCCGAGCGGAGGAGAAGGTGCCGATCAAGGTCGGAGAGAATTCTATCAAGACCGACTCCGTCAAGAAGAAGAAGTAGGACGCCACAGTGAACTATGTCACGGTGGTAGAGGCAGAGCCTCCCGTCTAGCCCGAAAGCCCGCGGCCTTCCCCAGCCAGGCTGGCAAGCAGAAGCAGGGTCGCCCCCCATGAAGTCTCACGTAGGGTCACCCCCCATGAGCTCGACCAGCCTAGAAGGCGAACCCTCCTAACGGTCGATTATGTCATCTGCACATGCAATATGACCACGACCTACGCAACTATAGGATGTGGGCGGCCTAGCTCAAGGATTTCTACAGTAGTCGCGATCCAATGCCCGAGCTTCTAGGCAAAGGAGCCCGTGACCAGCCACTCGCGGACGACAGCAGCGATGGATTTCAATAAGCTCGCGGCCATCTCATCATCATCTTTGGCAGTACATTCGCCTATGGCTCGCGTCGCAAGCTCAAGGCTGTTGCCCGAGAGGTGAAGGGAATATGTCCTAGATCAATCATGGTGATGATTGTAATACGTCTTTGTTCTTGTAATTATGATAATATTGATTGTCGGTTCCCTCAATAAATGTCATGACTTTGTTCATTGGGTACGACTTGATTGTGAAACACATTTTTAAGTGACATTATTCTAAATGGGTCCTAGATCCATATCATTACGAGGAGTGGTGATGATTTGATCAGCACATGTATTGGTTGATTCTAATGTTTCACATATTATAGATATGGAGATATCGATCCAATAATGTGGACACAAGTTGGAGAATATGGGTAGTCGAACATACCCATTCTGAGACGTGTGAGATTGTTATCTCTTAAAGTGCCATCAGCGTGTACGCCTATATGGTCCTTAAACCTGAGATTGTCATAGATGCCCAACATGTTGACGTATGATTTGGTGTCATCAAGCACTACATCCTAACATGGTAATTATAAAGGTGACTACCGGGTATGCCACGATACATAGCCAGGGTTGTGATGATCAAGATGGAATTTGCCCCTCCTAGGTAATGGGAGAGAAACCTCTGGCCCCTCGTTTGGATGGATAGGGAAAGCGCATGGTCGCCCTAATATGACTAAGGAGTTAATCATAATTTGTATCCATGACACTGTCGAGTGAAGTTGTTGAGCTATCGTCAAGGGTGGCGCGCTTCTCGTCTTGAGCTCGACTGGTATTGTGTGGCCAAGCGATCGGTCTGTGAGTGTATCAAGGTTGAGCCAAATATTGATTCCATGCATTCGGGGGGTCAATACGTACTGCTAGGTGCCACTGTTGATTGGTAGATTGAAAACAAGTTTCCGGATCCATGACCAACTTGCACCAAACCTAACGGTTCAGAAAATTATTAGGTTGGAATTGCTTAACGGGTTTCTGCGTGGATATGATCCGTGTAGGATATTGAACCCTTGCGGGCCTTGGCCCACTAGAGTGTTAATAAATGAACCCTTGCGGGCCTTGGCCCACTAGAGTGTCAAAAGATGAGGCTAAGGGCGGCGCACGGAGTAGTTGAGCCCTCACCACGCCTAGCCGTTGCACTCCCTTGCCGCTCCCAGAAACCCTAGTCTTGTGGCGAGGTGCTAGCACACCCCGCACGGTGTTCCAGCTCGGTACGTGTGGATACCGGTAGAGGCCCTGCCATATGCAGACGCGTTGTTTGGTTGATCTTCAACGATCTTAGGAGACCTCCCAGAGCAAGAAGCGAGGTACCCTGACAAAGTGGAGGGTCTCCCCGAGCAAGCCCGACTAGGCGACGATCGACCCCGACCATCTCGCGAGTGGCTCGGCGTTGATCTTGACGTGAGCGACTACTTGTCTGTACGCGCATCTGCTTCCGCTTCCGCTTCATCGACACGTCAAGGGTAACGATCTGTGATCCCCTACTTGCATGTGATCTTGGGTGAATCGCGGTAGAAAATTGTGAATTTGTGCTCGTGTAGCCTACCTGTTTTCCAGCAGTGGTATCAAAGCCGATCATGTGTAGTATTCGATCTATCTTAGATCGCATATGATGATATGCGGTGGTCATTCACGTGTTAATTGGATCAATCGGTATTACGGGTAAATGTGTGAGTTTATAGCATCATGTGATCAAAAAGATTTTTTGCGAAACCGTGGGCGGTACAAGAAGCTTTTGGAGTGGGCCGTGGTATTGGGAAAGATTAGGCACTAAGCTAGGCCAAACCGGGTTACTGGGTCATGTGGGAGGCACCACTTCATGAAGTGTGTATTTGAATAGGTAGTCAATTAAGCTAACGGGTTTGAGGTTAGCCCATGTGGAGAAAACCCTAAGTGGGTGGCTGGGAGAGCATCCCTATAAAAGGGGCTCAGTTATTTAGTGGGAGGCTTTGAGGCTTTAGAGGAAGGAAGTGGCTTACAACAAGGGATAGGGAAAAGGATGAGAGCCCAAGGGGATTGAGTACCACAGATTCAAGTTAAGCATTCCTCTGCAAGATTTCGCTTTAAACATCTAGCATCAATCAAGTTGATGTTCGCAAATTTGTGCTACTTGCCTCCGTTGCACTTTTCTTTCTCATTCTTGTTGATTTTTGATTGATTCTCGTTGGTTCCTTTTTGGTGGTTGCTTGGGGTTGGGGATGGTTGAATCTTGACATATACTTGCATCTAAACTTAGCAAGAACCATCTCACATGAGCAAACCTAATGGATGGTGTGGATTTAAAAGTTATGTTGTTCTTGCCTATCCTTGACCTTAAGCACTTACATTAAGAAAAGATTGGGGTTTTGGTAATATTTCTTCAAATCCCTCCGGTGGTGGATAGTAGACTCTTCCAGGAATCTATGGTTCAATTTTGAGACGAATCCTAAGGGTAGATTTTGAACTAGGTCGATTTTTGTGCCCGAGTGTTGTGCTGAAACTGCTGAATATCATATAGTCCAATATAACATCGGATAGTCCGATATGAATAGGCTGAAAAGGGCTAAAATTTAATTTGTCTCCTATTCACCCCCTCTAGTCGCCGTTCTCGATCCTTCAGGCTTCCTCTCCGACACGGAGTTGAAGGTGTGGTTGCGAGGGCAATGACGATGGCACAACGGTTTCCTCCCCGACACATGGCGGAGCCCCGAATCTGCAATGATAGCATGGTTGGGTTAGGTCGAGTTGATTCCCAACCAAGCCATCTAGACCTCTAAGCTTCACCACAATATCTCTCACCCTCCCCATGCAAAGTGTGCACATATGTATATGCTAGGGCATCAATGCTCGGAGGTTTGCTGCAACAAACAAAGTATATCTTGAGAGACCAAAACTCTTTCCAGCATGCGTCCTTAAGCAGAATTTGTTTCTCATGTCTGATCAGCGAGATGAAGTGACTCCATTACCTGCATGGCTCCTACATAACATTTTGAGTAAAAAGAGATTCAATGTGGTTGATTATGTCATTGGTGAAATGGAGAAATTCAATGGCAAAAGTGTCTTCAATTGCATCTCCACCACCTCAAAGTGTTCACTTTTCTAGGTTAGGATGACTTTCTCAGGCATACTTACACATACTATCCAAGATTCCATACCTTTATGCAGGATCAATGTAGAACCGAGGCAGGCTACCAAAGGAGGTGAGTGGGAGCCAAATGTTTTTATTGACTTTTCTCACAAATATCTCACCACCAACACACCTCAAAATTTAGCACAAAAGATGATGAGCTAATCATCTGGCATGATATAAATCACCCACAAGAACAAAAGGAAAGAGAAAACGAACAAAGATTGGAGCAAAAACAAAATAGACACAAACTTGTTCTTGATTTTTGCACATGGGATTTTTTTTTTGTGTACAAGATGGCAATTAGTTAATACCCACGTGTCATGGCAAGAATAACAAGGAGGGAAGAGATGATTTTGATCTCAAAAGAGCAAGAGCAAAAATAGGCTAAAAGATCACAATAAAAATAGGGAGGGGCAAGATCTTGAAGGGCTCAAGAATGGATTCAAGTAATCTCTAGCCTACAGGCATGATGGTGAGCATCAACAAGATCAGAAAAGGTGAGAAGACAAGATCCAAGACACAAAACAAGTTTTAACAAAAAATTGAAGGCAAACTAGATCTAAAAGGAGAGCTAGCCAAGAACAACTAAGAACACAAGAGAAACATAAGGGGAACTAGCTTACATTGCTTGGTTGGTTGCTCACAAAGCCACACACATGTGGCCAAAAGCTCACATGGAGCATATACAACCTTAGGCCAAGAATTGAGGCCTCACTCCAGCTTATATAGTCATGAGCTCCTAGGCCACCTCGATATCTCGCGTGAAACTGACACTACCTTAGGAACCCTCATGAATGGCTTAGATATGATCACACACCACCAACACCCTAGGCATATCCACGAAAATATTCTCACACACACCAAACGCGGCCTGTTTAGACTTATTTGCTAAGTTTCCATCCCCTCGATAGCTTGCTGAGCCTTGTATCCTCACATCGGCTAAGTTCGTCATCCATGTCATCCTTGTGGTCCCTAAATCCGAGTCCGACCTCATTCGACTTCCTTGCCTTCTGGACCCCGATCCCGCGGATCACGTCCCGGCATGTTGTCGACCGTCTAGACATGTACAGCAAAGATTAGTCCATCAAAAAATACCAACTTACCTGCATCACCTACATGTTACTTCACAACTAAACATGCACAAAATCTCAGAAGATTGCATTAAAAACCAAGCTAAAACCCTAAAACCCTGTCAAATATTCATCAGAACACATGGGATGACCTGCACATGGTCTAGCACCCTTCCATAGGGTCTCTCAATCAGTTAGCTCACAATATTGAGTACACCAACTATTTAATAAGAGCAAGCGAACAGATGTGAGCATTTCTGACAGTCTAAAGTCCATCAATGACAACTTGACCGCTCAGAGAATGCTACACAAGAGTGCCAACAATATTCTCTTCCACAATGAGTTTTAGACTTTCTCTCAAGCCTAGCAATATATCAACCAAGAGAAGACTATATGGCAGAGTCAAATGCAAGAAGCTCTAGTTGCTTAGGAATTAGAATACCATGCCACATGCAAACCTTGTGCAATGAAACTTTCATATATGCTCGGCGGCAACAGGTGATGCCTCACATTGGAAAAAATCTTATAGCTCCTTCCAAACGCATGACCCTCTCCAATGTATTCAAAAAGATCTTCTCAAAAAAGAAGGATGGTCCTTGAAGACCCCATTGTAGCTTTTGGTCTAAGCTCCTAGAAGGTCTTGGATGCAATATTTTTTATTTACCAGGCTGCTACTGTAGCTGGAAGTTGCACATGTATATCTATCTATCTATAATACAACGCGCTAGCATTGTAGCTCCTCGGCGCGACACGTCAGTGGAGAAACGGCGACCATCCGATCGCGTGCACGGGCTCCATCTAGACGTCCATTCTCGATTCATATATAAAAGTATTTTTCCGCACAAAAAATCAACAGCGCGCGCTGTTTGCTCCACTGGTTTACTGCGCTAGAGTTCGCTCCGGAGCCCTGGGTTCGAATCCCCCCGCCGCTCCCACTTTTGCGTTTTCCCTTTAATCCGTTCAAATTAACCTTAAATAACTTTTCGCGTTAACCAGGAGAACAAAGCGTGCTGCGATGAGTTGGTTCTGGGCGTTAGCTTAGGCGGAGAAGCCCTGGGTTCGAACCCCAGCTACTCCCTTTTTACCATTATTTTTCCTTTCCTTTCTTCTCCGCTGCCTTCTTCTCTTATTACCAGATTTAGTTCATGGAGTGACAGCAATTGCACTTAGGCCTTGTTTGTTTCAGATTAAATTAAATTAAATGAAATTTTGTTATTTTTGTATAAGCCAAATGATTTAATGTTTTGTAGTCATTCTTGTGGGGTTTTAAATAGTACTTCTTAAAGTTTGTAAAATATTTTTTTCATAATTTTTTGAACTCGTTAAGATGTATTTTGAGGGGGTCACAAATTTGCTACAGCGAAACGCAACGCTACGTTAATCTGAAACAAACAAGGCCTTAGCTTGGTTGGTCTCTCGCCTCTGCACGCAACGTTGGGTGTTGGGTTTGAATCCCAGCTCCCCCATCGTTCATTTTGTTAGATTTTTTCCCTGCATTTTTACAGGACACGTAGGGGAAAAAACATGTAGAAAAAATAGAAAGTGGGCCAAATATTTTTTGCGGGAGTTAGTCCATCATTTCTTGCGTTCAGATACTTTATAACGCAAAAAAGGAAAAAAAAACCAGTTCATAATATCATGGTCATCCCTAAAAAAGAGTTAGTCACTTATAAGAATTATAAGTTTTGTTTAAAAATAGAACAACAAAAAATGCATTACCTTATATTTTTTCTAGAATTTTTCCCTTATAAGATGTGTAGGAACACAATGCGTACAAAAATAGGAAAATGGCCCAAAGGGGAGTTTGGCCATCATTTCTTGCTTTCAGATACTTTAGAACTCAAAAAATGGGGAAAAATGGCTCATAGTATCATGGTTATTCTTAAGAAGAAAAAAAAAGAAAATGGACCAAAATTTTTTTAGGGGGGCTTTCAGATACATTGGAGAGCAAATTTTTTTAAAAAAGGCTCATAATACCATGGTGATGCCTACAAAAACAAAAAAGCCAAAAAAGGTAAATTTTCTAGCCTTCTAAAATAAATTATACCATGATTGCATGGTATGGGTTCCTAAAAGGGTGTGTTCTTTTAAAAAAATTTGAAACAATATAAAATCGAAGAGTGACCTACTCTTTTCTTTTATTCTAATTTTTTCCTAGCAAGCTAAAAAAATTCCAAAAGAGCAATTTAAATTTTATGGTAAGGGTTCATAAATGAATTTAAGCATTACAAATGTTAATTTTTCAATGTTAATTAGTAATAATAGAAATAAAAAGGCTTTTAAATATATAACTATAGTTTAAAAGCATGTATTCAAGAAGATGTCCACAATAAGATCTGGCTGTTTTAAAACATTTGGCATTCACAATAGCCGTATGAGGGAATAATTCATTCATTTTTATTCTAACTTTGGTGTTCGCTTAAAAAATTTTGAAAAAAAACTTTACAAGCGGCACCATAATGTCATGATAATGGTATACTTATAAAAAGATTTAGACATTAAAAACTAATTTCAAAAAGAAAAATAAGAAAGGGAACAATTTATTAGTTTGTTTTGTTATACATCTTTATTTTATCAGATATAAAAGAGATGCAATTGTGCGCCATAGGCGCGCTGACCCTGCTAATGGCATATATCTTCGGGCCTTGCCCATATTCCCATATCACCCAACACTTGCAAACATATAACCGGCCCATCTACAGACACAACCCACCTATCTATTTCCAAGCATATACCACTAAACCTAATTTATCCATTTGTCTTATCACATAACCCTCAACGTTAATCATAGTACCTGCGAAACATAAAAAAAAAATCTTGTCTACAGCGCTCCACCGGCGTGCAGATCGTCCTAGTGGAATACAACTGGTTTCCTTCCCCAAAAAAATGCTGCTGACTGCCAAATTAAGCTGCAGTCAATACTGGACTATACCTGAGCACTTGGAATGTCATGGCAATCGGCAGCAGCACTGCCTGCAGCACTTTCCAGTTTCCATGGGTGGAATTTGGGCCCAAAAGAGGCACCGGGAAGTGGAGTATGTGCTGTCGGAGATGCTTTCCCAGTTAAAAAAAAAACATTGGATAAAGAGATGCGGCCTTGGTACTTGGTATTTGGTCTTGGGGGTCGTCCGTTTGCGAAATCGGCTTCGTTTCCTCGTCAAGGACTCACGGTCACGGGCAAGCAGATTGGCCAGCAATTTAAATTCAACAACTTGCTGTGTTTTGTCGAACTAGGGTCTTGTTTGTTTTGAGCTGAAAGTTGCTGAAAACTTTAATATGAAAAAGCTGTAACTTCTCGAAAGTCGTCTTAAACAAAGTAAAAAATTATAAAAAAATATTTTACAAACTCTAAAAAAAACTATTTAAGATCACACAAAAATAACAACAAAGTATTCATTTGTCTTATACAAAAATAATAAGTTTTTATTTAATTTAATTTAAGCTGAAACAAACAAGTCCCTAGGCTCGGTTAAAACTGTAATTAATAATCCACCAGCTCTTTTGTTTCAGAATTCATGTGTTTCAATTCCATAAACCTCTTCCCCCTCCTAAAACTCCAGCTTCTTTATTTTATTTTTGATCGAAATTAGTTGAAACCTATGTTGAATTCTTGGTTGGGTGCAATTGAGATTGAGATAGATGTAGGCGTTTGATTGGGCTGAAACCATCGAATAACTTAATTATAATCTGAAAAATTGAGACCTCTTCTAAAGATATTCAAAGATGCTAAAAATATATTGAAAAATATTTTTGAGATTTTTAAGAAGAACCACTAATGATCCCAAAGAAATGACTATAAAATGTTACTTTGTATAGTTTGTAAAAAATAACAAATTTGTAACGATAGCTTTTTAGTTTTAATATAAGGTCAATCAAAATAGGACCGTAATCATTGTATAATCAATTTAACAAAAGCTTTATGTACATTCTAGACATACTATTTCTGTGTAAAATTGCAATATTAAATTTAGAAAAGAGAAATTATGATCAGCGTATGATCTTGAATTTTTTATATGTGTAGTAAATAATGAAGTCCGTTTATAATGTTTTAGAATTTTATTTTTAGTAGTTTGATTGCACTTTAGGTCTTAATTGCTGAACAGATATAACCTCACTACTTTTAACTATGCATTAGCGTTTATCGAATTAAATGTTGTATATCAGTGATTATTCTCGGCTTGCTTGTTTCTTGAGGTCCAATACACTGTATTCCCAAATAAATTTTGCCCAAAAGGTCAACTTCTCGAACAACTTAAAGTAGAAATATTTGGAGAGTTCTTGACTGGATAAGATATCAATATATATACGGCCCCTTGGAACAAATATATTCACAAGGGCTACTGTTTAAAACATCAAACAAAGTAAAAAAAATACAGCTTTACCTATTGATCACTATTGTCATCTACGGAAAAAAAAACTCAAAATTAATTATAATACAATTAACTACCTTTTCAACTTAAAGATATACAAATATAATTTTAAAGTTATGTAAACAATACGACCCAATTATAAAAAGAAAATTGCATTGCTGTTTCTCGAACATGTGGTGATTCTCACTTAGGCCACCAACCTTGAATTTTACTTTATCGGACTGCTAAACTTGTCTCTATTTGCCCGGATGCCCTAAAACCGCTAGAGCAATCTAAACGATGGCATGGGAGCTTAGTCAGCCGCTAAACACATACTAAGGTGGATGCCACATTCCAGTTAACCGTTTACATGGCAAGCCAAATATGCAAAAAAAAGAAAAGAAAAAAGAGAGGGTGAGGTGAAATCCTTCGGAAAAAAATTCAAATAAGGAACGGCCCTCATTTTTAGCGTAGGAACTTTGATATTTAAATATTCTTGCTTTGAAAATTTCAAAAATAAATGTTAGAAAAATAAATTCCTAATTGGATTTTGAAAAATTAGGTGTTTGAATTTTCACAGTTTGGAATATTTTAAAAAAATCTAAAATCATTGATTTCAAAGTTTTAAAATTGAATTTAAAATTGTATTTTCAAAGTTCAAAAAACAAAATTGAATCAAAATCCAAACTCAAAAAGTTTTGTGTTTTAATCCCAAAAATTTGAATTTGAATTTTTACTTTCAAAATTTATATCATTGATATTGAAAATGCAAAGTTGGAGCTTTTTAAAAGTCAAATATTATTTTCCTTTCAAAAATTGGAATTTATAATTTTTGAATGGATTATACCTCGCTCTTAAATTTATTGCACACGTGGCTAACCATGCAACGATTTATTGGCCACGTGGCATCCATTTCATTGGTTAACAGCCACCTAGGCAGCTACATCACCGTTTAATAGGGCATCCATTTCATGGTTAACAGCCACCTAGGCAGCTACATCACCGTTTAATAGCTCCCTAACGATTTTGGGGTACCATGTAAACGGAGACAAGTTTAGGGGATGACAATGGAGTACTATAGTGCAATTTTATTTAAAAAACTGTATAGATAGATATTGTTGATTGCCCTAAGCGACACCTAAGCACTAGGTGGTGGTCACTTGTCTTGCTTTGGGCCCAGGCGATGGCCTAATCGGCCAACACACCTAGGCGGTGCCTAGACGATAAATAGGTGGTTTTAGATGATAATTAATGGTTGTCTGACACGATTATATAGAATATTTTTCTTGAAAAATAAATGATTTATCTTTTAACATGTTAAATATAGCATATAAATCATTCCTACAATATAAAATATCAACTCATATATTCGAAATAGTCAGACATTTGTTCAAAGCATTATCCTCGTGTAAATAAGTTTGGTGGCCCAGTCGGGTTAGGCCACTCTTCTAACGCCTAACACCTATGATAACCTTGATTGGTTGTCAAAATTAATCAAATACATAGGGGTTAAAAACTTCTTTTAGATGTTTTCTAACAAAATTTCAAAATTTTAAAATTTAAAGCAAAATACATATATTTTGGTGAAAATTCCAAATCCCAATTTTGAAATCGCGAGAGGTATATCTTCATTTGAAAAATAAATTTGCTAATGTTTACCAAAACTGGGGCAAAAAATCCAACATCCAAAGCAAAATATTCAAAATCGTAAGTCAAATCATGTAGTGTGCCCATAGCCCTTGGCATGGGGTACAACTATAGGTGCTGCCATATATAGTATTGTCCAAAAAGCTCGAAGCTTGCAAGCGAAGCAAACTTGGATCGCTCTAGGCTTGATCCGAGCCTGGCTCAAGCTTTAAACGAGCTGAGCTCGAGTTTGATCATAAGTTAGTAAGCTTGGATGAGCCAAGCTCAAGCTTAGCTCATGTCTACTTAAGTTTTTGTTGAGCTTGGTAAGAACCTTAATATTCTAATTAAAATCATATTTTATTTAATCTACTTGAGTACAAGCTTTGACAATTATATTCATATATCATTTTTATTGACAAAATCATTTTTTTACCAAGTCTACTCGAAACCCGAGCTTGACTTTCGTTGGAGTTTACTCTAGTTTTGCATATTTTTTTATTAAATTGTATTGTATGAAACCTAGACAAGCCAAGCTTGTGCCTACCAAGGTTTATTCGAGTTGAGCATGAGCCTACTTAGTAGGGTTCTAGATTTCAACCCGACCCATCAGGTCTCCGCTCGGCCTGATCTGACTGGGTCTGGTTGGGTTTTTTCTTTTTTCCACACCAGGGCAAGAGTCGGACCGGGGCACCGGTTGAGGCCGGTCGGGTTCGGGTTTCTCCTATACCCACCCCGACCTGGCCCAGTGTACCTTATACAACCAACAAGCAACAGTTCAGATCCATTGGATTGGCATCCAACGGTGTGAAATCATCCACAATACTCATTCTCGAACCCACTGTCGCCATAGAGCCAGGCTGTCATGTTTTTTTTTCACTTGGATGTGGTTGCCTTCTTGTTGGCTGCTACCTTATTGAATCCGATCGGGTCGATGCTCCATTAGGGCACCGGTGGGACGAGCAGGTCACAAAAATTACACACCCGACAGTGGGTCAGGGCGGATCATCCCCGCTCCGCCACATCTCAAACTCTACTATTTAGGGAGTCAAAGTGGATGTTTGGATGGAATTTCTCATTTCCCAACATCCCCGAGGGCCTCCCAAGAAAACATCCATGAGTACTCGCACACAAAACTCAAAGGTGACAGGATGAACAATCAATTTTCCATGGAAAGTAAAGCTAGGGAAAAAAGTAGGATTTTTTACTTGGATGTCATTATTAAATAGCGTAATCTCATAGATGAAATTAAAAGGCGCAAAATATTATAGATACCAATATCTGGAAACATTGACTTCACAAATGCCATTACAGAGGATTTCAAGCGTATACGAGCTAAAAATATCTATCTAGTCTGACTGTGGGACCCGCATGTCATACACTCACCTTTTCTCCCTCATCTTCCTCCAACTCTTCTCTTTCAACTCCATGTGAGGATCCTGGTGAGGCGGCGTCAGTGCACGTGGAGGGGACGGGCGGCACACACGGAAAACCGATGAGATCGCGTTGGGGATGGGCGACGGCGGCGCGTGAGGATCTCGTGAGGCCGAGGGCAGGAGATGGTGGATCTTGGGGATCTTGGCGACGCAAAGGATAGGCGGCGATGGGGCTCGTGGATCCCAACGAGGTCGGAGAGAGGCAGCGGCACGGGTAGTATAGGAGGTGGGTTGCCGGAGTTGGTAGAGTTTAGGAGGTGCGAAAAGGAAGACGAAGAGTATGATATGCGAGCCCTGGACTACATTTTAGGGTATTTTAGGATCTATTTTGAACTCAAATACGCTGTAAATCCTAAAAAAAATGTTTGAAAAAGATTGCCCCAGGTAACGGCATCTATAATATTTCATGCTTTTAATGGCATTTCTGATATTTTGACACTTAATAATGGCACCCAAGTAAAAAATCCTAAAAATCAAGAAACACTATAGGTCAAAAAAACCCATAATCACCCTCATTGGCAACCAAATGTCTAGATTTTGATCCGATCTAACATGACAATAAACAAATCCCCACCCTGGTAAACATAGCTAGGCAGTCAATCTGGCATCTCACACAGTCACACCCCTATGTTCCACACCCATTGGCCATTGGCCATTGGCCTATCTCACTCCCCTTACCTAGTCCCTATCTCACAATCGCTGGTCACACGAGGAACCCCAAACGTAGGAGTGAACACTTTCTCTCGTCTGGCCGTCTTAGTCTCCCAACTCCCCAGAACCCTCCAATTTTACCAGCCTAACGACCTCCTGCCTCCACCTGCTCACGTCCCTCTCATCTCCCTTCTCCCTTTCGGCCCTGCGACGACGTGATTTCCTCTTAATGGCAGCAACAAATAGAGCGTAGGCGTTGGTGAATCGAGCTCCAACGGTGGCAACCACCTCCCTAATAGCATACACAGCGAGGTCCAACCGCAAAGCTGTGGTAAATCGAGGAGACAACAACGATGGGAGCTCCTCCCCAATGCCACGGTGGTGAGTTCCAACCTGACGGGCCATAGTGGCCGTGAATCCCGTAGGCAGCAACCATGCCGGCGACTCCCTCTACGTCCCAGGTTATACTCACGAGCTCACTTCATCTCACCTCTCATTTAGGGCTGAAAAAAATAGCTCGCGACTCGGCTCAGTTCGGACAGGCTCAGAGGTGCTACCGAGTCCGAACCGAGCCCACTTTTGGGTTCGTTAAAATAGTGAGCCGAGCCGGGCTCGGCTTGTTTTTGACCGAGAGCCTAGTCTGGCTCAACTCGTTGACACATTTTGAACACGAAAACGCCTTTAGCTAGGCTCGAAGGTGTTACTGAGCTCTAGTAAAGCCCACTTTTGGGGCTCGCAAAAATGGCGTTCGTTTTTTACTGAGCTCGACCGAGCTAGGCTCGGCTCGGCTCATTCCCACCCTTACTCTCATTGATCCGGGTGCAAGTCAGGTTGAAGACCCAACAAATTCAAATGAAGGACGGGGCAAAAAATTGGGGTACCTAATCCAAGCTAGGTTGAATCGGATCAAGCCATTACCCGACCCGATCCGACCCATCTAGCCACCCATTTCCCTTGCATGTCGACCTTCCATCCGGCTAAGGATAGCAGAAAAACCCATGGGTATGGGTCGTAACCTATACCCATGAGTTTATCGGGTTCGGGTACAGATTCAATTTTGTACCATGGGTTACCCAAGTTTACTCACTGACACATAGGGTCCATCCTTTTAATTTATATATGTGTGTGCGCGCGCGCGCCTAGCCCCTTGCCCCTCCACAGCCACAACCTCCCGCCTCCACCTCGCTGGCGTCACCCCTCGCCTCTGCCTCCACCTCCACCGCGTCGCCCCTCGCCTCTGCCTCCAACTACACTACGTCAGTGCCGCCCCTCGCCTCCACCTCCACCGCGTCGGTGCCGCCCTTTGCTCCTCCACAACTGCCTCGGTGCTTCCAGATCTAGATCTGCATTTCGGGTTTTGGGTACCCATCGGGTTTCGGTATGGGTTCTTGTTTTTGCCCAAGACAAATTTTGGGTTCGACTTTCGGTTTGGTTCGTTTCAGGCTCGGTAGGTTCGGTTACCGTACAAACCGTGCCAACCGGGCCAACAGGCCGGGGTCTTGGTCCAGTTTTGGTTCGCACAGTGAATCGACCAAACCGGGCCGGCTCGGTTTTTTATTAATGCAGATTAAACAAATATATAAAAATAAAAAACCATTATATTTCACAAATATATATTATAAATTAAAGAATATATATAAGGAAAAAGTCTACTTGCCCTCCTGAAGTATTGAGTTGGGCGCAAATAACCCCCTGACTTCGAAAACCAGGTATTCTATCCTCAGAAAGATTTAAACCGATGCAAATAACCCCCTGTGAGTGGTTTCACAGGTGGTTTTGCCAATTCAGCTCTCCACATGGGTGGTATTGTCCACGTGGCATCCGACGTGGCAGTACATTAATCATGTATAAACAAAAAAAGTGGGGCCCTATGTAAGTCTCTCTCTTCCTCTCCCTTCTCTTCTCTCTCTTCCTCTCCCCTCTTCCCCCTGCTCCACCCTGCCGCCGCTTCCTCCCTACTCCACCCCGACGCCGCCTCCTCCCGCCCCTCCTCACGCGGGTCCCTCCCGCCACATCGCCGCCAAATCGGTGTGGGTTGACTTCGCCACATCGCTGCCCCTGGTGCGGGACACCGTCGCCGTCTTTAGCGCGCCGCCGCCGTCCGTCGCCCTCCGCCTTCACCACACGCGGACGCCTCCCCGTCGTCTCCCTATTGTCTTCCCTATGCCGCCCCCCTGTGCTGCCTTCCTGCAGCCTCCCACCGCTGGTCGGAGAAGAGAGGCCGGAAGAAGGGCGGCCCAGAGGGGAGAGGGAGGAGGAGGGGCGGGCTGGAGGAGAGTAACAAAGAGGGAGGAGAGAGAGAGGACGGTGAGGGGCGGGGAGGAGGTTGCAACATGTGGAGCAGGGAGGTGGCGGCGGCAGGGAGGAGGGGCGGAGAGAGGGGAGAGGGAGTGAGATAAGAGGAGGATAGTGGAGGACGAAGATGAGGAAGGGCCCGTGCTAAAAATGAATTAAAGAAAAAATAAATACCATGTGTACTTCTTAGGTGGCAAAACCACCCATGTGGAGCGCTAAAGTGGCAAAACCAGCTGTGAAACCATTCGCGGGGAGTTATTTGCACCGGTTTGAATCTTTTGAGGACATAATATCTTATTTTCGAAGTTAGGGGGTCATGTGCGTCTAACTCAATATTTCAGAGGGGCAGGTAGACTTTTTCCTATATATAAATACATATATTGAATTAAATAAATATACATCAGTAGCGAACCAAATCAGACCAAATCAAACCGGGTGCCGGCCCAAATTCAGTTCAGTTCACTGAACCGGACCATTCCAATTGCACTGACGCATCCAATTGCCATCCCTATAACTACACTAACACACCCAATTGCCATCACTGCATCCCGCCGCTTCCCACCCTGCCCAGATCAACCCATCCATCCTTTTCCCCTATATACCACCACCCCATCCCAACTGATAGATACTGCGATCAGCCACGCGCACGCGCTCGGCGTTATACGCACCCGTTTGCTCCCCACCTGCTCCACTGCTCCTCACTGTGCTGCCTCCTCGTCTTCCGCCGCCTTCCTCTTCTATCGTATGTGCTGCATCTCCTTGTTCTCCTCCTCTTCTTCCACTCTGCAGTCACTTGGAATGCACGGATTGGAATTGCGATTGCTGCTTGGTTTCTTGCGTGGATTGCGCATTCCCGTGCGCGATTTTGTGGTGGTGTTGTTTTGTCTTCTTGGGCGAGCGTTGGTTGATGGTTTCTTAATTGGGAGCAGGGCGGATTGGTTGGGACTTGGGAGTGCTTCTTGGCTGGCATGGACTGGGCGGCGGCTTCCAAGGCGAGGTCTTGGGGCGCCTCGGTGGCGGCCGCCGATTCCGGCCCGACCATGCTGTCCTTCGCCGGGCCGTCTTCCTCCTCCTCTGCCGCGGCGGCGGCCGCGGAGCTCCAAGATTTCCCCATCGGCCTCGCCCAGCGCGCCCCGCCTGCGCCCTCTGCAGCGAGGAGATCGCGCGCGCCGGGCGGCGGCGGCGGGGACGCGTGCTCGGTCGACGGGTGCCGGTCGGACCTCAGCCGGTGCCGGGACTACCACCGGAGGCACAAGGTCTGCGAGGCGCACTCCAAGACGCCGGTGGTCGTCGTCGGCGGCCAGGAGCAGCGGTTCTGCCAGCAATGCAGCAGGTCAGGGCCTAACCCCAATCCTGAGACAACTTGATTTGGTTACTCGATTGCACAAGAAATGTGTGCCCATGAGGTCATTTGTTAGCAAATCATGTGTGCCTGGTCCCCTTTTGGTTGCTAATTATGGAATTGGGTGGGTTGGGTGGATTTGGTGCTTACTTTGCGGCATTCTGAGGATTTCAAGGGGGGAAATTTTAGGCCTGGTCTGGCCCCCGGCTAGCTGGCTAAACAATTGGGTTGGTAATTTGGTGGCATTTAGGATCTGATGGCATGGATTGTTTAATTCCTCCGATGCTATTTGTCGACAATTAAACAATTGGGTTGGTAATCCGGTGGCTTTTAGGGTCTGGTGACGCGGATTATTTAATCTTGCCAATACTATTTAAATGAAGTTGTTGGTGTAGACTGCAGACTCAATTGAGTAGGGTTTAGTTTTTCTATGGGATATTCAGCACCATGCAGAATCTTTCTTATGATTGAGGAGGTGTTGAAGTTTCTTCGGCTTCATGCTCACCGTACATGACCATGAATCCATGATAAGCTTCAATGTTCTACAATCGATTGTCTTGCTGACAAACTAAATGGAAAATTATTTCAATTTACTATATCTGATTGAAGTAAAGGTGTATTGTGTAGAACTGCTTACAGTGCTCAAACATAGCATATAGGTTATTTCATGGGTTATTTTCGAAGCATAATTCATGGCTTGTCTTGTTTGATTGCCTTTCCTCTTTTGGGCATTTACGCATCTATGTTTTCTCAGCTTATCAGTTTTTTTCGTACATACTTAACTGTTATGGAGTTGCCTGTCAGGACGAACCAAAAAACAAATAAACATTGAACTAATACATTTTTGGTTGAATTTATTTGGTTTCTGAAAATATTTGTAGTTTTCTTTTCTTTTAAATTGACTTGACAATAAAATTTTAGTACAAATACTATATGAAGGGACATAATCCTAGACGTTCAAAGGAGGAAGCTGTACCAATTTGTCTGCACCATGATAGAGTTGCAATGAAAATATCTAGGATAATACAGTGTCTGATTTCCACTCAGGTCTCGGAGATCAGTGTCATGAACTTGGGACTGAGATCACATAAAATAGATATGCTCTTTCAACATTTTAAGATGGAGAATAACAAGTGCATTAAAGGTTGCGTTGGTCTTATGACAACGAAGAATATGCCCAAACAATACCAGTACCACTGCCCATTGGTTCATGGGAAAAGAAGGATGGGAATTGCAAGTAACATGAGAATTGTGAAGTGAACCCACTGTGTTCATTTGCTGGGAATGGAAATTGATATCTGGAATCTGGATTAAATGAATGCTGGGCCAATCACAATAGCTACACATTGCATCATTTTTCCTATTTGTATTCTCTTTATCTTGTTATGGAAAGGATGTTTTTGTTCTCATTATTTTTTAGGTGTTTAATTTGAGGAATGGGTATTGGGTTCGTAATAGGATCATGTGATCTGTACTCCTGAATTTAACCTTCTTGTTTGGCTTGATGATTTTTATAATAAGCTAGTTCATTACCATACCATGTCACATAGTCACAGCATCCAAAAAGACAATGATTCGGCCCCTGTGATAAAATTATTACATGGCCTGGTAATTGATTGACAATTTGACATATACAAGAATGAGGTTCTTCCTCAAACCAAATAGGCCCTTTATTCCTACTCCTAGCTAACTGTCTGTCATCTCAAACCAAAATTTTAAGCCATGATGAATTCATAGTGTGTGGGGATGTGATAGTTCTAACAAACTCTTTTTTTCATGCCCGTATCCATTTTCACCTTGCAATTACCATTCCCATATTTACCAAATCTGATATTTGTGCATAAAATTAATTAAGAACTAGAAATATCTTATGTCTTAGTAGAAAATAAGTGTCCCAAATTATTATTGTGTGCAAATTCTAGATCCTTAAATGATAGCAAGTTATGTGTTTTTGTTTACCTCTTACATGTCTGATATATGTGTACACATCTTGGCTCTTGCCATCCCTTGGCTGTCACCAACATTTCCCTTACAACGTACATCTATACCTGTTTTCCCTGTTCTATTTACTTTTTACTTTGCATTCTTAATAGTTCACACTTACCAAGTTGCTGCAGTTGAGGAAACAACATTTCTTATACCAAATTTCTGGCAATGCATCTCAAATTATTGCTTATACTTTTGCTTACTCATTCACTCGTCCGCCGCTATCAAGGGGGATGCAATTTTAAAAAACCCCCACAAAGTTGAAGTGCCATGATATCTATGAACTGTTATTATAGAAATAGTACCAACAAATCAAAGCTTCATGCAGCCGATATTATACTCTTTTTTTTTATCGAACAGCTGATGTTGTATTGATGACATGTTTGGAATTGGAAGCAAGAAAACTGTGCATAGCATTCCCTTGCGTTCCTGAAATTTTTTACGCTATAAATTAGGTAATATTAAGAGTGTTAAGAATAGTCGTCTTACCACATCGGTATCTGTATTTTTAAAATGAATACAAACATGGCATTTGGTTGAACTTGCATACAAATTGATGGATGTGATGAAGTACAACACATTGTTGTCGATTTTATTGTAGTACTTATTCCACGTTCTGACCTTGTTTGTTTTTCCTACAACTTATGCCTTTTCATTGTTTCATCAACCCCAACTGCTTTGGTTTCTCAAAGCAGTTTCTTGAATATATTGAAGCCACTTATGGAAGTATTCGGACTTCTCCAAGCTCTTGAAGCACATCATTTTAGCTCAGCTTTACAAAGCATGACCTTTAAGTAGTTTATCACAAAAGTGTTGATCATTAGTGCCATTTTTCCACTAAGCTTAAATATTTTTAAAATAAATTGGCACGCTGAATTTGTCTGAAGAGCATGTTATAAAGCTTTGTATTGGGAGATGTGTATGAAAATGAAAACATGAAATCAAATTATATTCCACTACATCACCATGATGATGGCTTCGTCAAGATCATTGAAATGCACATATACTATGTTTGTAATTTGTTTGTCAAATGTGAAATATACACATCAGCTAGGTGCAGCTATTTATGTGTTAAATCTAGATATCCTATTAGTGTTTGACTACTATTTAAAATTCTGTTTTTGTTCCCCGAATTGTGGTGGTCACTATTTTTTGTACTATTAAAAGGTTTAATGGAGAGTGGTGACTGGTGCTTAAAATGGTGAAATCACAAAGGTTCTTTCAATAAAGTTGTTATGAAGTGGGACTCTGGATAACTAAACAATAATAATATTGAAAAAATCACAAGTATAATACCAGGTAAAACTGGTTTTTCTTCAATTGTGAAACTGTTCATGTTGGTACTGTGACTGATCAATGATGTTTTTAACTGGTTAATAATGGTATTGCCTAAAACAGCATGCATTTTTACGTGCATTTTAGTGAAAACTAAACTAAATTAAACTATGTATTTCAGTTTCATGATTACATAAATTTCCTTTTTTGGAATGTCTACAATTATTTAGCACTTTGACCTGTTTTTAAACTACTCGATTATTATAAAATTAATAAAAAGATAAAATAAAGGAAAATTTATCAACTCATGAAATTATCAGTAGTTGAAACATTGTTTAATTCAGATTTTCTTGCACATTTTTATGTAAAAATACATGCGACACTTTAGTAAAACTGCCGTTGACGGACCACTATTGAGTGACTTTTATAGATGAGGAATCACTTTTACTTATTATTGCACTTTAAGACTAATGGCGATAGTTTAGCAATAATGGTGCCAAGAATAAGAGCAAGGGGATAAGTTTAAAAAGGAGCGGAGAACTACAGCCATGCAAGAAAGAGGTGGATTGACATAGAGCATTGAGTGACTACGACTGTAATACCAATAGACGACAAGAGGTAGACCTATTAATCGAAAAAGGAAGACTACGGCTACCAAAATATGAAGGCATCAACAATAGGTCAATAGCTAAGATGAGAACCAGTTCTTGGAATCGAATTCGATGTACCTAGAGGTTTAAGTGGTGTTGGAAGCGGGATTTTGAGCTAATGTGCTGAGTGAAGATCGGACAACTATGAAGCTTGAACTAGTGTGCATTGTGGTTAGGACGCCAAATCTAGCACAAAGAAGACAACAACCGAAAGCACATAGATGTAACGACTAGCTCTAAGAGCAGAGGAGCAAGGAACACTTGGTAGCGGGAGACAAGCCCCAGATGCAGAGCACAATGATCAGTGTGGCCTAGACTAGAAGAGTCACCAATGCACATCCTAGGTGGCTTGAATCTATCTCCGGGGCGGGCAGCCGGAGCTTGGCAGCTCTAGTAAGGTAGCATTCCTAGCGGTGCAGGGTGAAAACCTAGTGGCTGTGTGAGATGACATAGAGCAGAATGCTTGGGGTTGAAGGCTAATGATTCTTGATGGTAATGCTCGGACGGTTGACAACTTTTCGCAACTATTGTCATGCACTCGTGCTTGAACCAGAAAAGGATGTCGTTGCGGGAGGTGGGGAAAGATTGTAGCGGAAGATGGAGATGGTGACTGAGCTAGGTTGCCTCTTGTGCCACTTGTATATTCATCTAGAGACCATAGGCTGCATAGAGTACAAGAGGAAGCCCTAGAAGAGGGAAAAAACCAAAATACCCCTGCCAAAGATTAGACTATAATATCATTAGTAATTATATCGGTAAGTTTGTATAGTTGTGCCAAACATGGAATGTAACTAAACTTGCCATATATGCAATTTTAGCCTCTTTATAGGAAGATAGCATATGTTTCCAACTTTGTGTTTGATTCTTAATCTTAGCTATTTTGGTTGCGTTATTTGTGTGGCACTATTTGCAAGGTTATCTGAGGCACGCTAGGCGGGTGGAGAAGGGCTGCCTAGTGCCTATGTGAGGCGCTACCCACCACCTCGATGACCAAATTATTATATGCCATATTTAAGATTTCAGAGAATAAATTACAATTTAGTCACCATCTAAAACAACCACCTAATTGTCGTCTAGACGCTTCCTAGGGCTGTCTTAAACCTCCAAGTCGTTGTCTAGGATCACCAATACCTTATTTGTTATCTACCGATTCTTGCTGACTCACTAAATGCAGATACTGTCCTTGGCATTCACGCAAAGGTTGCCTAGTGCTTTAGGGTAATAAGTTGCTGTTTTTCTTTCTTGAAGGACTATAATTGCAATTGTATATGGGTTGCTCGAAAATCATGCCAATTGTAGACATGCTATATGAACACTGGTGATAATAAAAGCACCACGTTCGCAGTGAGAGCAAAATATTTATTTCATGGTAAAAATCCTGAAATTCTTTTATTAGTTTATGGAAAAAGAAAAGTATGCACACTGTTTATTTACTTGGACCTAATAATTATTGTGGGGACACACTAGTCATAATATCTAGAAAAAACAGAGCTACTACCTCCATGTAACAAATACAACTAATAGAGTAAAATGCCTCTAAACTATTAGTCGATTCTCATCCAAGTCCCCAATCCATAAAATTGCAGTTTTTGGTTCCTAATCTTTTTAAGTGGGTTCGTCCCGGTCCAAAACTGCCATGTGACATCCCTAGAGTTGACATGACCGTCTATGTCACATAAATTACTTAAAAAATTTAGAAAATATCCTAAAAAAATTCAGAAATCATAAAAAATACGGGAAATAGTAAAGTGATTAGGAGAATTCATACAAAAATTAGAAAAAAGTAGCACTTGATGGCTCCCATACGCCCATACAAAAATTAGGAAAAAGTAGCACTTGATGGCTCCCATACGCCCCGTTCAACTATAGAGGGATTAAAGGCGACCACACTGTCTTTATGTTTCTTTTTAATATGTTTATGATTTTTTTCATATGTTCATGATTTTTTATGATTCTTTGATATTTTCTATATGTTTTTAATGATTTTCCTTTTTTCTTTTTTCATTTTTATGATTTTTAACATAATTTTCCTCATTTTAATGATTTTTCATTTTAATGTTCTGTTAAATGATTTCCACGTATTTTTATGTTTTTAAATGATTTTTCCTTTTTTAAAACTATTTTACGTGACATGTCAGCGCCACGTCAGTTATAGGATTTTCACGTGGCAAGTTTGGACCGGGGTGGATCTAGTTAAAAAGATTAGGGACCCATAACTGCAATTTTATAGATTGGGGATCTAGATGAGAATCGACTAATAGTTGAGGGACCGCCCGTGTATTTTACTCCAACTAATATAAGTTTACTTTTAGATATAAAGAGAAATATATTGTAGCAGGTACAACTAAAAAGATGTTTGAACTATGGAACAAATATGACTATTTCCATGTATAAGATACCTAATAGAGTCAACTGGACTTGTAATTAAGAGTTATTATTTACTGCAAGCTATCATCATACTATTTGTCTTCCTGAAACTTCACAACCTCAAGTGGTATCACAACATCATGCGAGGAACCCCATACTAGCCTGATTAACATTAGGTCTGGCAGGTGGTTTTACTCTTACATGATTTCTATAAGCAGCTATTAAGATCACCAACAGAACAAGAAATGGAACATACTTGGATGTAAATTAGAATTCCTAGTTCTAGCAGATGGTAGGATAATTTGTATAGTTAACCTCACAAGTCACAATGCTTGGGGGGTTGTTATTGGTGTGCACCAGATAGAACACTTATTAGGTACCCTTATTCTGAATCACATGCTTAGCAAAGCAGTCTGTCGACCCAGCAAAGAAATAACCTAACCAGGGAGAAACTACACATGGAAACACTCGGTGTGTATATGGTATTTCACTTTTAGGGATTCAAACCCCTTTAATTTAACATGAGCTCCCCTATTTATAGGGGAAATTGATTTTATGTGTTCAGGACTCAAATGCCCTTATCCATCTACGGTTATAGGGCTATTTGAGTTTTTCTTCCTAAATGACTAGGATGCCCTCAGGTACCCTCACCATCCCTTCGCCACCACCTTAGAGACCAGTTGCCAAGATGCCCTCCACCTTTATACTAAAGCGAGGTTACAAAGGATATTTTGACATCCTGGAGGTTACCTCGAGGAAGGGTCTAATGATGCTTATCCTAACACTGAGGTGAGTCCCCTTGTACTGTTTTGTCTCCTGAGGATGGCTTCTCGATCAAGCTAATCCACTTGCTTTGCACCTCATCCGGGCTTGGTGGCTCCTTTGCTGAAGGCTTTACGGTGAAGGTGAAGGTCTTGCGAGATGACCATTTTGCTTCGCTAAGGGTTGGTAGGCCAGGTTCTCGCAAGCCTACTACTTTGCCTCGCCTTCATGCTGTTTTCTTTACCTGAAGTTTGCAGCCCATGCGAAGCTCCCGTGATGTTTCAAGTTTTGCTTCACTCGGACACCTATTGTTAACCCTAGATATGCCACTAGACAGCGCAGCTGCAGGCGAGCCACTTCTAATGAGCCACCATTCGCATCTCTACAATGGTGTTACTACCGTGCTTAACCTCAGACATCTTCCTATCGTGTTCTTAAGCCCCGTGCACCACTATGCTTCCATATGCTTCTCTGGACACTGTAGAGCTACCAGCACATGTGACCACCACAAGAGGGAAGCATGGATGGCAGGAATGCAGGATGGGGATGTTGTGTGAGTAGTCACCTTTGCTTAATTTTCTTCTATGAATTTTAAATGACAGAGGAAAAGCTGTGAAAATAAAACTCTCGGGTTGAGATAAAATCCATGGTCCTAGTTCAAAACACTAGTAGTGAAAAAGGCTGAGGTCATGTTACATTATTCCCTACTTTCAGGTTTCACGTGCTGTCTGAGTTTGACGAGGGGAAAAAAAGTTGTCGGAAACGTCTGGATGGCCATAACAGGCGTAGAAGAAAACCACAGCATGACTCAATGAATCCTACGAGTTTCTTTTCATATCACCAAGGTTTGTACATTCTAACTTATGTCAGATATCTTGGTAATTTTGGCCACCCTCTTTCTAGGTGTTTATTAGCCTTTGTCAATTATTGCCTCCCTTCGTTAACAATAGTAACAAAGTACATCTAGAAGAAGAGTACTTACTTTATCACAGAAAAAAGTTTGTGTTATCCATTTTGTGCTGTTTTGTCAAGATTTTATGTTGGTGCATTTTTTTTGCAATGCTTGTACAGTCAATACCTTCAACATATTTTCTAAAATAAAAATATTTACTCTTTGCAGTGAATCAATTTTTAATCCACGGGCAAACATTTCCAATAGCTGATCAGAATGTCGATTCCTTCGTGCACCAGCTTGATCGTCAGCCACCCTTCTCGATCTCATTCTCAGGAACCTCTAAAACACCGAAGCAGTTTCCCTTCTTGCAGTATGGCAGCAGCATCCTCAGCACTACCACCTGCACTGCTCTCATGGAGCAATCCCCTTTTGCTGAAGATGTTGCCACCACCAGCAGCACATGCAACGGTCTGACCCGTGCACTGGACCCTGAGTGTGCTCTCTCTCTTCTGTCATCATCTCTCCATCCCTCCCCTTCCGGTGTATACAGTGCAACCACTCCGGCGCAGTTTTCTTCTTCACTCGCTAGGATTGCTATGACATCGCAAGTGGCAACCACTGCATTTGCACCAGATGGAGCTGGTGGTGGTGACCATCTGTTGGTTTCTGGTGCTATATTTGAAGATCCTTCACAGGGGGTGCCATTCTCTTGGCATGTGTAGAAGTGTGTGATTTGCTGTGATCCTTTCTGCTGATGAGTGCCTAATTGCTTGTAATTATTACTGGGGCTTTTAGGTGCATGTTTACTTGCAGAATCATCTGGGTGACAGTTGTAGGTAAGTAAACAGCAGATCAGCTGGTTGATGGTTTTGTGGCTGTTGTGTAGACCTGCTGAGATGCTTAATTGTGCTATGTTTTTTTGAGCAAAAATTGTGCTATATTCATAATTATGTATATATGCATGCTTTCTTTAGCAGCACATGCATGTTCACACAATCACATGTTGAGTTGGGCTATCCATGCATCTGAAAGTTGGTATAGGCCCTCAGAAGATAAAAGGCCTGCTTAGGTTTCGTCTTGGCCAGCCCATCATCAAATGCAAATAGTATTAATGACAGTGAATAGTGTTTCACTAGAAATTTAGAGAAATTGCTAGAGAAGTTCTTACATACACCAACTTATTTGTGGCTGATTATGTATGTTTAAAAGTTGACTTGCTCTGCAGGGAACGTTTTACAACTCACGCCTACACGCATCTTGGACCATTGGATTTCTTTTTTTGAACCGAGGACCATTGGATATTTGGATCGACCGATATATTTACAACAGTCATGCATCTGGTCTGTGAACCTTAAGAGCCTGAAAACACCCAAATGTTGTCGATAAACAAAACAGAAATCTCTACCTTTTCAAACCAAATGGAAAAGCATGACGTGCCAACATACAACGTCTCTCTGCATCCATAAGCGTTAAGACACTCGCAAAGTGGGAAAGAAGAAATCAGCAAGACGAAAGGAACACCGACCACACAAGAATTGGACAAAACGCGGTATGATTCCACATCAAATTGCCACAGCAGCGCATGCGCAAACGCACATACCTATGCTTCTTTTGTGAACCTGGGATTGGAAGGAAGGAGCATGGCCAACGACTCCAATCCTTCCAACTGCCTAGAACTCATTTGGCTATGGACATCGACATCCTTCCCTTGAGGACATGGGCAAAGAAACCGTTTACCATGGCATGGCTGATGTTCACAAGCTAGCTACCGCACCAAGAAAAATGTTTTTTTTCCCAAACATTCATCGGAGGGTATTCATACAGGTGATTGTTGGGGATTGGCTAATGTCTTATCTGGACAGTGTTACCCTATAGAGATTACCCGGGTAGCTGTTACCCGGCTGTGTGGAATAGATGGTTACCTGGATGGCAACAACAACACTTTGAACAAAGCGTTGCTCGGTGACTTGCTGAAATAAGGAGACCCAGACTTAGCGTTTAAGACGTCCACCTACCAATTCAAGCAAGTCAACCCACCCCAGTACCCCACGATGGTTTCGGACTTCCGTAATGCAATGGGATATTTCCTGTAAGGTGGCGCGCCATCTTAGTGGTAATTGCCATGTTTGTTGTACTTTTCTATTTTTACATTCCTAGATCATACTATAAATACACCTCTTGTGTGTGGGGGAGAAAGAATCCGAGAGAAGCTCACACACATTGTGCGCATTTTCTTCCATCATATGAACAAAACACTGGATATAGGGCTATTATCTCCGCCGTGGGAGACCTAAATTAGAATAATTTTTTTTGTGTGTTATTCTTTTTTTATTGTTCATCATCTTTCAAGAAGTACGTTTGATGGAGAGTCTGGTTCTCAATCATCGACAATGATAAACTAGGGACAACCATAGTTTTTTTTACTATTTTTAATAAAAAAAAATAAAGTTGCAAATTCGCATCGGATGAAATCACTGGGGTAACACCAAAAGTTTGGTTTATCGGTACACAACTTTTTTTAAAAAATAATGTACTTCAATTTTGTTACGCCATTAATTTTTATATGAACCTATTGATGCAACCGAAAATCGCGATTATAACCATGAAAAATCACCATCCATGATCACAGTTTTCCGTGTAAAGTTCTTAACGACAAAGTACTGATGCATTTAAAAACTTTACAAGTGTTAGCGTCGTGCATTACATGACACAGTACATTTTGTTTTAAGATAAAGATAAAAAACTTTCAACCCATGCGCTAATTAGGGATGCATACAACTATTATGAATGCTTAACACAAGGATCGAAATCAAAGCAATATGATAACAAATATCATGCTAAGACAAGCGATAAGAAAAAATAAAAGGAAAAGAAACTGCTGCCTCAAAACAACAAAACAACCCAAACATATTACAATTGAAATTTTGAACATCCTCACAAAGCAACAACCTTTGTAAGCCTTTGTGGTTTCTTAATAATAGATAAATTCAAAATCTTCTGACAACATCCAATAATATAGTGAGTAAGAGAGCAATGGTCAAAAGTACTAGTTTTGAACTAACCAGTCAAAACTAATTGCAAAGCTCAAACTTCACCGCGAAGCCACCCATTAAATCAACAAACCAAGTGACAATCCAATTCGCTCTAACTGTCGTCGTAGGGCTCGCCACCATAGGTCAATGTCCGGCTGAGAGAAGCAACATGCCGCCACACTCAGAGACCCACTATAAGTTGAAAAGAGACCACAACGACGCCCTCAACAAGGAAGCAACAATGATATCACCGCCGTCACCCGCCCGGCACCGTCGTCCATCTGCAAATAGGTCTTCACCCTAAAATGAGGGAAGGGGCACCTTTAGCGAAGCCACTAGGGTGGAAATGTCGCCGAAAACAACGTCATCATCACTATCTTAAGAAGCTAGCCGGACTAGCTTTCACCTCGCGCACCTACACCCCGAGTCCGCATTGCAGAGAAGCCATGGGAAGAGTAACAACAACCCCGAGGACGGCTGATTCCTAGTACCGCCAACGAATCCGACCATGTCATTGGATCCATCGACACAAAGTCAAAGGCCACTACCACGGGAGCACTCCACCGCCACTGCTCAAAGTTGTGCGTGGGCTACCCCGCCTCCGGAGCCCCAAACTAGATCTCATGCCTGCAACGAGGCTGCTACCACCTCATGACAAGACGTCTCCAAACCTCCTGACGCCACCAGCACAAAGGCCAGGCCCTGGTCTAGCTGACCTCCACCGAGGTAGGTCTATGCCACGAGACCGTCACCGCCATCGCACGGAGACAGAATCCACCACGCCTCTGATCAAGCAGCAGTGCCGCCGGAACCAGGCCCTGCTCTGCCGAATTTGGACAACCTGCACCAAACACAAGACTGCCACCACCTTCGATCAGTTCGCTATCTACCGGACGTGCTGGGAAACGGGTAGGCTACGCGAGTGCAAAAACAATTTTTCTACCACGAATCACCCAAGAGCACATGCAAGTAGAGGATCACAGATCGTTACCCTTGACGTGCAGATGCAGCGGAAGCAGTTTCTCGCGCGTGAGGAAGTAGACGTACTCGCCCAAATCACCACCGAGTGCTCGCCTGTGCTCACCGAGTGATAGCCGAGTGCTCGCAAGTGATCGCCGAGTGCTCGCAGGAACGCCTCACGGGGTGTGCTAGCACCTTGCCGTGCGGCTAGGGTTTCTGGAAAGCAGAAGGGGCGCATGACAACTAGGCGTGCTGAAGGCTTAACTCGTCTCCTAACGCCGCCCCTATCCCTCTCCTTATATAGTCACGCTAGTGGGCTTCGGCCCGTTAGGGTTTCTATCTCCTATGTAGAGCATATCCACGTACAAAACCCATTAAACAGTTCCAACTTATTAAGTGTGTGACCCGTTAGGTTTAGTGTAAGTCGGCCGTGGATTCGGAAACCTGTTTCTAATCCACCGATCAACAGCGGCACCTAGCAGTACGTATTGACCCCTGAATACATAGAATCAATATTCGGCTGAATCTTTATACACTCACATACCGATCCCTTTGCCACCCGATGCCAGCCAAGCTCAAGGCGAGATGCGCGCCACCCTTGTTGATAGCTCGACCAATTCACTCGGCAGTGGATGGATACATACCATGACTAATTCCTTAGTCATATTAGCACGGCCGTACGCTTTCCCTATCCATCCACACGAGGGGCCCAGAGGTATCTCTCCTGTTATCGAGGAGGAGCAAATTCCATCTTGATTACCACACCCCTGACTATGTATCGTGGCATACTCAGTAGGCACCTTTATAACTACCCTGTTACGATGTAGCATTTGATGATACCAAGGTATACGAGTCAACATGCTGGGCATCCATGACAATCTCAAGTCTAAGGATCATATAGGTATATCACTCGAGACTATACGCTGATGGCGCTATAAGAAATAACAACTCACAGCGTCTCGGAGTAGGTCTGTCCGACTGCTCATGTTCTTTAACATGCGTCCATACTATTGGTTTGATATCTCTATATCTATGGTATGTGAAACATTACCATCAACCAATACGTATACTGATCAAATCATAACCGCTCCTCGTAATGATATGATCAGGGACCCATTTATAATAATGTCACTTAACAATGTATTTCACAATCAAGTCGTACCCAATGAACAAAGTCATGACATTTATTCGGGGAATCGATAAACAACGTTATCATATGTACATGAACAAAGACGTTGTACAATCATCACTATGATTGATCTAGAGCATATCCATTTCAGGACGACCAGTGCCGGATCTAGGCAACTAGCACCGTATCTGGAAGCCCCCCTGCCGGAGAGAACCTGCCCGTTAGTGATGGCGGCAGCGAGTGGAGGCAGAGCCGAGTCTTGGTTAGAGAGTGGTGGAGTCGAGGTCGCAAATGGAGAGGGAGCCAAAGGTGGAGTTGAGGGCGCAAATAGAGAAGAGAGGGAGAGAGAACAGAGGATGGTTCTGTACCGACGTCGTTTCTGGCAGTGAGATGAGGGGTTACTAAAAATTGAGCCGAAGGTGGAGTTGAGGTTGGGTCCACCGTCAAGTTCATTGAATCGTCGGATCCGATGATATTCATGTAGTGAAATATATATGTGTGCATGCATGATAGATTACATGACCTAAGCAAAATGTTTTAGTTATTAGTTTGACATCAGCCGATTGAAACTTATTTAACTGCCAGTAGATTTTCTGTACCATAGATCAAACACATCCATTGGGCACATAAAAGATCCAATGAGAACATCTAGTTATGTGAGAGAATCGATTGAGAGTTTTAAGTCTTAGTCGCATGATGATTAGCAAAAGTGTGTTTGTGCTTTTTACACCATAACTTTGGTCGTGGAACAAATGATATCCTAAGCAAATGGTTAGTGAGGATAAACTTTTCGTAGGAAGTAGCACCAACTCATGGTCACTAACTAAACAAACGTACTTACGATAAGTTAATACGATATGTTCAGGGACAATAACCAAGCAAGCTTGCACAGTTAATTTTATAAATTTACTGCTGTCAGACACAATGCAGTAACCCATCTTTGCACAGTTATCATAATCCATTGATGTATGCATGATACCTCGAACATCTCCACAATACTAGAAGAGTCCATATACATAACTCGAGGACACCAATGGTGCTAAGAAAGTAAGAAGATTGCATTTCAGAAGGACTTTGAGAAATATATGTTGCTATGTGTATTAATTGATTGATGGTTGAAGTTTGGTTGAAATCTCAACATTTACTTAAGCTTGAACTTAACATTTGTGATGAAAGTTGCTAAAATTTTTAATACGAAAAATTGTGACTTCTCAAAAAAGTCTTGAAAAATTTTCAAAGTCATGAAAAAATTATTCTACGAACTGTAAGAAGAATTATTTAGAACCCTATAAAAATGACTACAAAGTATTATATCATTTGGCTTATATAAAATAACAATTTCTTATTTAATTTAATTTAATTTAAGCCCAAACAAACTAGATGCTGAATTCGATCTTGCAGGCTCAGACAGTCAGGCTGAAATGCCTGCCTCCCTGGCGACTGGTCTTCGATCTTGATCAGAAAAATATTTCTAAACGAATTAAGTTCTGGTAAACTTATTCTTCTGCTACATCTTCTAAAGGTAATGCTCAATTAATTACTAACACACACCCAAATGTTAATTAAAACTTTAAGAGACGTCGAGGATCACGCATGACAGTAAGAAAATAACGAAAATGAAACCAAGAGAAAATCAAATAGCAAAGCATTATCGACTCAAATTTTCCGAAAGAACATCACCACCACCGCCATATATTATCCCTCCCTAGCACGTCTTTCCATGCCTGATAATTAATCAGCGATAGTAAACACGAAATTAACACAGCCATATACATATATCCTTCTCTCTCTCTTTCCTCCACGGTACCTCGGACTGGTCAGAGGAGGCCGGCCGGCCGCCGGCCGGCGATCAGCCGAGGTACATGTGGACGTTGACGGCGAGGAGGAAGATGGCGATGAGGGCGAAGTAGATGACGGCGTGAACGAGGATGGAGAGGCCACTGGTCTGGAAGTTGCCGAACTCGATGATCCTGCCCTTGGCCGGGATCTGGAACAGCAATCCAGGGGACAGGAGGATGAACAGCACCAGCCCGATGAACACCGGCCCCCAGTCAGCCATGTCCCCCCTCAACCAAGAGCTAGCTAGTGATCTTCACTCTTCTGCAGCTGGTAGCTGGTGAGCCTCGATCCTTGTGCTCTCACTCTCTCACTCGCTCACTCACGAGCTCCAAGCTAAGTGATTGTGTTTGTGAATATGTGATTCTTTTGTACTTGTAGGACCAGTGGGAGACTCTGGGCTCTGGAGTGGCAGGTGTGAGGGAATAAGTAGAGGAGAGGGCAAATGGAGGGGGGTGGGTGTGTGTGAGTGAGGGTGAGACCCAGCTGCCTTGATGATGATCCTCTGTGCTGGTCTGGGTGATTGGCCATGGTGTGGGACTGTTTGGTGTGGAGTTTCTGCGATGGCGACCGATGTGTTTAGTGTGTTTTTATTAGGTGGGTTGCCATCACAATCCATGCTCGTACGCTCCATTCTTATTTGTTTTCACCATGGATTTGACTGCGAACAGATAGACGTTAGACCATCTCCAACCATTTATCCTTTCATTTCATTTCCCTTTTCATTCTCTTCCCTACATTTTTTCCTTTCATTTCCTACCATTTTCAATAGCATCCCTTCGAAGAAATTTGTGAAGAAAACGAAGAGCAAATTTCCTTTCAAAGGGAGTGCATGAAAAAATCCGTTCTTAAGAAAACCGCGAAGAAATTTTGCTAAAGTATCGAGACAAGAATTTCTTCGTGAAGAAAAAATGGCCCCTAAAGAGAAACCGTTGGAGATGGTCTTAGACTCTTTGTCTTGACACAACAGTGTGGCTATTTTGGACTTTTCTACTTGTGTTATTCAGTAGACAGTAGTGTTTACTTTCACCTAGTTAATTTATGTTGTTTTCATGTACATTTTTGACTTGTGTGACAAAAATGTGATGTCAAGGCAATACAAGTCAATCATACTACTCTTTCAGGTGATTGATATGGGTAGTTTGTTTGTCATGTCGTTTTGTGTTGGATGTAATGGCTCAGGACTTCTTTCACTTTAAATTTTTTAAGTACGGAAAATTCTCTTCTACCTAATGCAGGCTAGCCATGATCATAATTAGCTGCTGAAAATTTTCTAATGCAGGCTAGTCATGATCAATAATTATTTGCTGATCAATAATTATTTGCTGCAAATTTTCTGGCCTCAATGAAGGAATTTGACCTCCTCTATGCGATTTACAAAGGCATGACCATACAATTAGTTAATTTAAACTTGTAGTTAAATTATTTTTTCACCATTGGTCTTAGGATTATTAATTGTACTTACAACACATGAACTTGTACCTTGCCTAACCAATATTCAACCAACTCAGTTTTCTTCACATATCAACAAAAAAAAAACTCAATTTCCTTGAGTTGAATTATGCTAGAAAAAAATTAAACCTTGATTAAACCATTAGCATAAATCTAAAAACATGGGACATGACACACACAATATGTACTTTTCCTCGGTACTTATAATATAAACCGAGCTGCTTGCTACAACACACATCGATCTTCATAGTAATAGCCTGACAGTAATACCTCAATTATTGTTTGTTATTTTTTACCAAGCAAATCAACATGAACAATACTATAACTTGTGCACTCTACATAAGTCTACATCCATGCACTATGGCCCTATTTGATTTCTTGTTTTAGACTTTTTTCAGCATAAATTTAATTAAATAAATGTTTATCTTTTTGTACAAACCAAAATGATGTAGTACTTTATCGTTATTTTCATGAAGTTTTAAATAATTATGGAAAAAGTCCATTTTAGATCCCTCAACTATTGTGAAAGTCCGAAAAACCCTCTAAACTATGATTTAGTCTATTTTACATACATGAACTTTCAATACCGGCTCAAAACCCATCACAACCTGATTTTGTTAGGTGTTTTGCTGACGTGACGCCATGTAGTGGAGCCACATGTCAGCTAAGTCAGCAAAACCACTAATACATGGCGCCACGTCAGCAAAACCACCGAATAAAACAGGGTTGTGATGGGTTTTGAGCCGGTATTAAAAGTTCAGGTATGTAAAATAGACCAAATCATAGTTTAAGGGGGTTTTCGGACTTTAGCAATAATTGAGATACCTAAAATGGACTTATTCCAATAATTATTAGTGTTTGTAAAATAGTTTTTTATAATTTTTTGGACACAATTTTTTCAAGTTAAAATTTTTAGCAAATTTTAACTTGAAAAAGAAGACTGTAGTATAGTTTTCGTTCAGTTTGCTAATTTTAAAAATTGCAGTTTTTCTGAAATATTTAAAATAATATTTTTGATAATTTATTTAACTGTTTCATACCTCTTTAAAGGATCATCAACTTTTCAACTACAATTAAAACTAAGAAAAAACAAAAAAAATCAAAGAGACCTCAATCATAGAAGATCATCACCAGGTGAATGTGGAGGCAGGCGAGGGAGAGGGTGACAGTCCATCCTACCGGAAGCCAGAAGGAATCAAAGGCAGTCGAGTTAAGTAGCCGAAGCATATCCCAAACCCAGGCATATGGCCACAACCCAACGCCATCCCGCAGTGCCATGCGTGCGCGCGCGCACACACGCATGCATGCTTTGGCTTTCCACACGCCTGTGACTCGTCCTCCTCGCGCGCACGTGCCGTCCTCTAGCTCGCGGCGGAGGCCAAGGAATAAAGCAAGAGATCGATCGGCGCCAATGCATGGTGGTCTGCATGAGCTTTGCATGCATGCATGTAGCCATGTAGATCTGTTTGTGGGCCGGCCGTAACCCGTTCCGACCTAAAAAACTAGACCGATCCGGCCCTACCACGTCGGGCCTCGATTTGAATCCTGACCGTCGGGTCGGGCCGAGCTCGAGCCCGAGAAAATTGCAAAATCAATTGTTCGGGTTTGAGTTTTCGGGTTTTGAGTTGGGTTTAGACCCGAATTTGTGACTCGGTGCACCAGGTTGGGTCGGGCTCGAACCAAATGATTTTTTTGGTTAGGTTTTAAAAAACTTGGTCTAAACCCGACAAACGATGAGGTTTACGTGCATAGAAGGGATCCGGAAGGAGGAGGAGGCCGGGAGAAGGTACGGTGGTTGCGGCGTCCCTTCCATGGCGAGTGGGCCCGCGGATTCGGTGGTGAGGTTCGTGGAGGAGGGCACTACTGTGCGCGAGTAATTGCCCGCACGGTTTGGTAGGCGGATGCGTACGCGCTCGGCTCCAGTCGTCGCCCAGATCAGACAATGGTTGCATGATTGCATGCGCTAGCTCCCGCCGGTACGAGCCGCAAGAAAGCAGGTATATGTGAGGGAATTCTGTGGGAGCCAGGAAAGCAGATCGATTTTAATTTTGTGTCTCTGGAAATTCGCGAGAGAGCGTAGCTGAAAAAGAAGACCAAAGATTTTACCAAACAAAAAAAAGTGATCAAGGCTAGGACAGAAAGGTAAGGTTCTACCATTTGTTGATGAAGCGTTGAAGCCCCCTCTTAATTCGTACTAGAATATGCAAATTGAGTTGTTATTTATGTGCATGGCGTGGTGCACGAAGATAGAGATTGAAATCAGTTTTTTCGTGAGGAGTTTGTTTCTATGTTTTTTGAAAAATTACCTCATCTTTGGTTTGGTTTCACGTACGGTGACAACGTGTATCACTAAACACCAGGTGGCTAGAGTACTGAGCCTAATTAGCGTCGCCTAAATCAGTTATCTATGTCGACTTTTAGGTCGTTCGTCCATTGTGGCAAGCATAGGTACAATATATATTATATGAAAAAGTGCCAACGACTTGTTCCCTCAACCTTCACGTTTGCACCAAATTGGTCCCTAGGATATAAAATGCTCCAAGCTGGTCCTCAAACAACCAAAACCGTACCATTTTTTTTATCATTTGACCAATCAAAAAGTGGTTTCAAGGTGACATGGTGGCAATTTTAATTGGTGAGTAGATGTTGACATGGCTGATTTTTCTCGTGTGACAGTCTACATGGCAGTTCTAATGCCATATTTTCTTTTTTCCCTTTTTATTTTCCTTTCCTCTTCCTCCCAGAGTTTCTCTTCCCCTATCTTTCTCTCTTCATTATCTCCATCATGCCACCATCGTGCTCTCCATCCCATCGCCTCCACGCCCCTCATGCATCTGCTCTCACCACATCGCTGCTTCGACCCAACTCCCAAACCCCCTCCACCACCATGCACTATTGCAGAGCTGCCACTCCCTTAGCCCCTAGCCACTGCAGGCGCCACCAATGATGTTGTCGTTCCATGCATCCACTACTATAGAAACGCTGATCAATCAAGAGAAGGGCCAGTTGTGGGATGAGCTAAAGCGCTCCTTCTTGTTCCCAGCTGGATTCCTAGACGCGGTGAGGAGAAACACGCTGCTACATATGAGATGTGCCTAGAAGAACCGGAAGGTCCTTCTAAACAAAGAATTCGTTAAGGAGGAAAGGAAGCGCCCTTTGGAAGGTACCTTTTTATAACACTAGAGCAGTGGGAGGAGTTCAAAAAGGATGAATTCCACTTCCGAGTTCGCGAAGACCCGTGCCACACACAAGGCCATTCAAAAGAAGAAAACTCACCCCACATACTCGACACTAGCGGGTATACCGGGAAAATACACGAGTGGGAGCAGATCACTTTTAGCGAGGCATTGGATGCAGTGGCCAGAAGGCTCTCCAACCCTGTGTCGACCACTGGTTCAAGGCAAGGGTTAAGATCATGATAAAGGGTGACCTTGAATTCACAAGCTCCAAGACCACGGAGGTCATTAAAAAGATGGTAACTTGCACTCAACCATCTTATTTTTATGCATATCTATATTTTCTGAACTATGAGACTTTTAATACCAACTTCTCTCACTGGTGTAGTTTGAATATGATTCAAAATCCTCACATGGTTTTTTTCGAGAGAAGAGAAAATGTGACATCTTGACTGAAGTCCTCGGCAACAAGAAGCATCCAGGGCATAAGGGTTGTACACACCATGGAAAGAGGGGTTCCCCGAGGACCCAGATTATCGAAGGAAGAAATGTAGATCATCCCTAGAAGAAGAACTAATCGAAAAGCTATGTGGGGAATTTGAGCCTATGATAAAGAATTTGCATGCTATGATACCAAAACAATTTTTCAACCCTCCATCCGTCGATGGTTCACTACCCGCTTTCATGCATGAGTAGCTGCGCTTCTGCATCTATGTACTCCCAAAGTGTCTCCTAACAGACAATTACTGGTGTGAACGCACAAGCTCACAGGGTCTTAATGTTTTGGTAATTGATGCCAACTGGGCCTCCGACGACTGCTTCAAGGTTAAGGACCTTATTTGTTAGTTCTTATATTTTCCCTGTGTGCTTGTCTGTTTTCGGCCCATCTGGCCCATCGCCTGCGAAGATCATCTCCGGTTGTAGATCCTTCTTAGCACATTTTTGAGTCCTTTGAGAGTGTTCTGGGATGTTCAGCTTGACTGGCAAGGGTTCGAGAGTATTCCGGGAGAACAGCTGTCCAAGGTTTCAAAGCCGCTAAGTCTCAAAGACAGATATTTCTTGTGGGCGCGAAACTTCCTGCCTAAGTGTCCAAATGTTTCCGCCGAGTTCACAAGTCGACAAACATGGCACAAAACCCTAGGCGAGACATCAAGGGAGAAAGGTATAACCAAAACAAATTCATGTAATTATTCAATGTGCTCGCTTCTCACTCTATATACTTGGCGGATCCTTATATGCTTTTATATGCCCTTGACATGATCCAATTCTCCATTTGTAGTTCTTTTCATCCTTGGAGGTGCACATTTAGATTTCATATATGTATTTCTACTAAGATCTGTTTTGTACTGCTATACTAAACTCTAATGTTCATTAAAATGTTTCAGAAAGAGAGGGGCACATATTTTATCTATAAGATGCTTTCAGTTAAAGGGCATAGTAGGGGCACAAACTGTTAATTTTGAATCAAACTTCTATGGTTAAACGTGCAATACTCCATTATGCTACTATGTGTGGATGTGAGAGCTTTGTATTTGTGATTTTGTGATATATGTGAGTATGGATGTGTAAAATATGTGTATTGCTGATTATGTTTATAGAGAGCATGGCTAGAAAAACCTAACGCTAGCCAATTAATTGGAGGGCCCGACAACACTATGATGGTAGAGGAGGTGAGAGGAGGGTGGAGGAGGCAGCAGTGGAGGGCATGGTGGTTTTGCAACCGCAGAGGAGGTGAAGCTGCCATAGAAGAGGAGGTGAGAGGAGGGTGGAGGAGGCGTTGCAGGCGTGGCCTGGCCAATCGCTGTGACCTCTCCTTCCCCACACTAATTGCCGTCATAGCTCTTCCTCCCCCGCACCGATCTTCTCCATGGCTTGGCGGTGTGAGGGGCAGACATGGAAAAGCTCGGTGACGCCGATCTCCCGCGGGTGCCACCATCTTGACCTCCTTCACCTGTCGTCAGGGCTCCGCCATCCTGACCTTCGCCTCCGACACTAGACATTGCTGCCTCCACCGTCTCTCATGCTGGGCACTGCACCACCACCATCTCCTCCTCGGATCCGGCCGGTGGGTGGGGGAAGAGAGTGAAAAGGCGAGGGCAGAGAGAGGTTGGGTGGGAAATTGTGAGGTCATGAGTTGGATAGAGGAGAGGGGTAGATGGGTGAGGTCAGCATATAGGTGGTGTTGATGGGGTGCCCACGTGTGAAAAAAAGCCAATTGTGCATTAACGTCACCAAAACTGCCCTCAAACATGCCTTTGACCGGTCAAAGGGCCAAAATAGTGCGGTTTCGGTTGTTCTGAACCAGTTTGGAACGGTTTTGTTGCCTTGGGGCTAATTTGGTGCAAACGCTAAAGTTCCACGATCAAGTTGGCACTTTAGAAAAAAGGCTAATGAGAATAGTATATTTGTGACTTGGAGCATGGCTCTATTTTTTTACCCTATTTATGTGTGAAAATATGAGCTTCAGGAGAAGAGATGTAAAACTTGGAGTAGAGTATCAGGACTAAACCCTTTTTTGAGAATATTACATTTAAAGAGTTGTTAGTAGTTAACAAGCCTCTATGACTACGAATTTTCAATTAAAAAATTTAACATAGTCCTAGCGGACAAAAACAACGCACTCAATCAAACAGACATCGTCACTGTGGTCTAGGCTTTTTTTCCCTTCTATGCACAGATCAACTCGTACAGTTGTACGTGATGCATGTCTTTTCTTGAGGCTGCAGGGGGTCTACTAAACTCTCCTTAAATCCTGGTGGCTCATCACTGGTTAAACCACTGTACATCCATCCCCACAAAAAATTATAAAACCCAAGCTTGTAACCCTGACCTGCTCTGGTCTCCCCTAAAATATATAGAGCCCTCCATTTTGTCATCTCATTGCCAAACATGTACATACATTATACACAACCGGCCAAATCCTTGTGTTTAGCTATTGAAAAAGTGAAACAAGGAAAATCGAAGAGGCAAAACATAAAGATATGACACTAAAGATTTTCCACTTATGGGTCAATGATAGTTCCCCTATGATCCACATGGCAGTGATAAATCCTTGAATTGCAGCAATTGGAGTGGCAAATATTGAATTATTTCAAAACAAATAGGGGCTTGAATGTGCAACAAACACAACAAACCAGGAAACCTAGGAAGGCAAAAAAAAAAATGCGGGTTACTGTTGTTGGTAACATATGTTGGGTAATTACTTGAAACTCCGAAGGCAATGAATGACATATGAACTAATCATCTCTCGCAAAAAGACACTTTTGAAAGATAAAGAAGCTTAAAGAAAATAAAATTAAAAAATATAAGGAAGCACTCCACTTTGGAATCTAATTACTAAACATATCAATACATTACACAAAGAAGCACAAGCGAAAATATGAAAAAGCCATACGTTTTGTCATCACATTACCAAACAAACCAATATATACAATACACACAAAGCAGAAGCAAAAGAATATATATAAAAAGTTGGAAGTGATAATACCTTCACAGCTAACATGGGGACCGAGCAGTTGGTGTGCGTGTGCAACAGCACACATAGAAGCTTCGTCCTGCCCTGCGTTAGGTGCATGGGCTGCGTCAACAATCGGACGCCTGTCTTCCCGACGATCGATGCAAACACACAGCCGATCGATAGGTGCATTGTGTGGTTCTGGATTGGCATGGGCACAAGCGTGCATGCATGCATATGCTGCCTGAACAGTCCTGCTCAACTGCTTCGCCCCCCAATGATCAATTCTTGTTTGGATATGCAAGCTTGGAGCTTGGATGCATGCATGCATGCATGGACCATGGAGGGTGCACACAGTTGTGGATGGGGGATGGAGGATGGAGGAGAGATCTTCCCTAGAAATATATGATTGCCGTAGTTGCTTTCTCGTTGTGTTCTTGTTTGTGAGATGGAATATTGGTGTTTAATTTGCTGGCGGCTAGCTACTTAGCTTCTTGCATTCCAGTCCATGAGACTGATGATTGATTGGGCTATGCTCAGCCTGTTTGGAAAACAAAAATGCCTTTGCAGTATTTTTCCCTGAAAGGAGTAGATTTGGGTTAGGCTAAACTGTTTGAATGATTTCCACCGAAAACTTAATGAGAAAATAAGTTTGTTGTTTGGTAGCATGGCTTAATTATGTAAACTTCTTTACTCACTGTAAGCTAATAAAAATTTTAAATGCCCTTGAAATAGTAATATCTTCAATCACATCATTATTTGATTTATTTTTTAAAAAATAATATTGAATTTACCCCTGCAAAAATTTGTAATTTAGGATTTACAACTCCTGTGTCACTGAGAAATGGGTCTAGGACCCATATGTAAATGACAAGTGAGCGACAAATCCTAGACTACACATCTTTGACGGTGCGTGGTATTTGATTTAAGCTCGAAAAACAATATACAAAGTTATATATGTACAATAGAGGGGAAAACAAAGATCATAGGCCTTAAGATCATGTAAATCATTGAGCCATGAATGTAGAGAGGTTTAGTTTATTTTTGAGAAAAATACCGGAAACTCTCTTTAGTTTTGACCAATTATATAACGACTCCATATAACTTAATTTACATCTAACTACCTATACAAGTAAGTATGGTGGACTAATAACCCCCTCAACCCGATTTCTTTGTCACATGTTAGCCATGTCAGCGTTGCATGTCTTTCATTTCCTTTTTCCTCTTTTCTTTTGTTTTTCGGGTTGCTACATCTCGGCTTATGGCCTTGTACAATTCAGCTTCTCGTAGCGTAGCGCAGCGTTTCAGCAAATTTTGAAAGTTTTTAAAGAGAGGTTTAAATGTTATTAAAAAATAATTAAAAAAATAGTTTTAGAATCTTTAAGAGGACTACTAAAAACCTGAGAAAAATCATTTCAAATTATTACACCAAATAGGCTATATAAAAAAGATAAATTTTGTTGAAACGCTGTGCTACGCTACGTTGAGCTGAAATGTACAAGGCCTATGATTCTAGTTCAGCTTGCTACAATGAACAAAAAGAAAGGAAGAAAGAAAGAAAGAGGGAGAAAAAGAAAAAAAATAATGTGGGGATGACGAGCATGATAGGTGGCGAGAAAATCAGGACGAGGGGATATTAGTCCACCAACATACTGGCTTGAAAAGGTATTGATCATTAGGGATGATAATGGGTCTGGATCCTTTGGTCCAGTCTTCATGGTCCCAGACCTAGAACCCAAGAGTTCGGTCTAGACTTAGACCCAAAAACTGTAATGGGTTCAAAATCAGACCCAGACCTGGATCCGTATCCAGACCAAGACCCATCGGGTTTACTCAAACCCAAAAAATTATAAAAACACCAAATACCATTACAGAATCAATAACAAATATACATTAGAACTATGTCACATATATAACATTATTAGCATTACAAAAACATATAAGCACAAAAATTAACTAGCCATCCAACCGGATACAACACAAATAGTCAAATATAAGCTAACACAAATATAAAATACTACAGCAGCCACAACTAAAAGATTTAAACATAAGGCAACAAGAAGCTTTTGATCCAGCAGCACACATATTTAATTAGGCTCACATGTTAGTGTTATAATTCGGACTAGGCCTATACACCTATGGATGCCCTTATCTTACGGTTTTACATCTCTCACTACAGAAAACGTAACAGGTAATCGTAGACAAAACAAACGACAATGGTCCAGCAAAACAACCAAAAAATAAGGTTAATTAATGCCTTGTAGGGCAGGAGCAGTGGGGCCTAGTTGTCGGTGCAATAAGGCCGCCTAACCCAACGATCAACATCGGCCTCTCTCGGTAAGTCGGTAGCTTGCGTCCAGACCAAACGGTTAACTTCTCATCTCCATTCAGTTTTTTTTTTTAAAAAAGTACGCATAGGCACACATGATATACGGATAGGTATACGACACATGTGAATGAGATTAGAGCACACGTGAATGAGATTAATTAGAGCCGACATGACAGCCTCCTTCTTATCACAGAAACTTCAAAATTTTACGTTTTGAACATCGATGTGATCTTCAAATTGTAACTATGACTATTAGCCATTAATTCAACTTATTTATAAAACCAACAAAGCTTACGACATCATGAAAGTGTTTTTCAAAACAAATCTATTTGTACGATTTTTATGTAGCCAATCCAAATAATTTAAAAGATCTTCGTAAATAAAAGATCTTCGACCAGGCTAGCCGGTTGCCTTCAGGGCGATGATGGCGCCATCGGGTCGGCTCCTCCCTCACTGACGACAGCCCTGACGCGGGGTGGCCGTTCCCTCTCCCCGGTGGAGCGGCTTCGCACGCGGTCGCCGCATAGCCGGCTGTAGAGCTCGGGCGGCCAGTTGCAGCAATTGCAGCCCGATGGCTGCTTCCTAACCTCGCTTCTCTGCGAGGGCTCAACCTGCGGTCAGCTTCAGGCCGTAGCCTGAGCTCGGTCACAAGGTCCTTGTCGCTTCCTGCAAGTGCTTTATGAAGATAGACCTTCACTTTTGTTCAGTGTTAGCCTAGGGTGTGGCTGCCTCCATATCAGTTTATGTCAACATCCGTTGTATCTATCTTAGCACCGTGTCGACTCTCCTAGATCCCGTCGTTTCCCTGGTGAGAGGCACCCGCACCACCTTGTTCCACATTTGTATCGGTCAAATGCTCTCGGCAGCATGTCGTCCTACCTTCTTTGTATGTGGCACCCTTATCTCCATCGGCTACGACGTCAATGTTGCGCCATTGTTTCCACCTGCTTCCTCAAGTGACCGATGAATAGATCAGATCATTTGTGTTTGCTTAATTGGAACATAAGAGGGCTCAAGTCTGGAGCGTGACGATGCATCCTCAAAAACCTCGTCGTTAAGGCAAACATAGTGTGCTTGCAAGAAACTAAATTCAACCTTTGGGACACTAGCTTGGCTACAGATTGCTTAGGCCAAGCTTTCGCGGACCGGGCTTCCTTTGCGCATCGCCCTGCTGTGGGCACACGAGGGGGCATCCTTCTAGCAGTTAAGGGCTCAGAATTCTCCATCTCAGATGTCTCCATCGACGAGTTCTCACTCTAAGTGAAAATTACTGCGAGTTCTGACCCGTTTGTGTGGTGGATTAGGGTTTAGGGTGTATGATCCTCAAGACCGAGTGCATAAGCTAGCATTCCTCGATGTCCTCATAAACGAAGTGGGGCACCTAGAAACACCTTGGTTGTTAATCGGTGGCTTCAACCTAATCATGCACCCAGATGATAAGAACAACTCAAACGTGGACCTAGGCCTGATGGGTGCTTTCAGAAACACGATACACAGCCTTCATCTCTTGGGCCGTCATTTCACTTGGAGCAATGAGCGAGCCACCCCAACACTTACCAGGATTGATCGAGCCTTCTATTCCACATCATGGGAACTCGCCTTCTCGGACTCCATCCTCTTTGGTCTCCCGTCCTTAAGTTCAAACCACACACGCCCCCCTTCTAATCAGGGCCACCCCCAAGCTCCCAGCTTCTCGAGTTTTCATATTTGAGAACTATTGGACTACTTTGGAGGGCTTCTCAACAACAGTCCAAAATGCGTGGGAGCGGCCTTAACCTGTTCTGACCACTTGAAAAGATTGCACATCAAGTTGGAGCATACGGCGAAGGCCCTCTCCTCTTGGGCCCACACAAAGATCCCTTCTGTCCGACTACAACTAGCAATCGTTAGCGAGTTGATTTTGTTGCTTGACAAGGCCCAGGAATCACGTGTACTGACGGATTTGGAAAGGGAGCTCAGGTTGGCTCTGAAGGCTAGCATTACCGGCCTGGCAACCATTGAAAAAATTAGCATCAAGCAGCGAGCACGCCTCTCATGGGTCCGGTTGGGGATGCCAATACTAAATTTTTTCATCTGAGGGCGTCCAACAGGAGGAAAAAGAAACTCATATATTCTCTTGCACCCCTTCTGGGACCACTATTGAGCAAGATCAGATGGAGCAGGAATGCTCCCTCTACTTCGGGGATCACCTAGCTTCCACCACCTCGACGACAATCACTCTAGCTTGGGACAATTTCGTCCAATTAGGGCAAGACATCTTGGAGCTCGAAGCCCCTTTCACGGAGGAGGAGATCAATTCAACCATTAGGTCCATGCCAGTAGACAAAGCCCCTGGGCTGGACAGGTTCAACAGTACCTTTTATTGTACTTGTTGGCACACCATCAAAGATGACTTTATTGCGACGGCGATGTGGTTTGCGAGTGGCCACTCAACACACTTCTCACCGCTGAACTCAGCCAATATCATCCTTATCCCTATGAAGCGGGATGCGAGGGACCTTGAGGATTACAGGCCCATAAGTCTCATCCACAGTGATGGAAAAATCTTCTCCAAGCTTCTCGCCAACAGACTGGCGGTCAAGCTAGATCACCTCGTGGCCCCAGTTTAGAACGCTTTCATAAAGAAGAGATGCATCCAGAATAACTTCCTTCGTACCCAATCCAACATCCTCAAACTTCAGCGATAGAAAAGCCCGACGCTATTCCTCAAGCTTGATTTCACTAAGGCCTTTGACTCAGTCCAGTGGAGTTATCTCCTCGAGTTGCTTCAAGCTAAGGGATTTGGTGTCTGTTGGAGGGGCCGGGTCTCTACTCTCCTTGGATCATCCTCTCCAGCGGTTATTCTCAATGGGATCAGGGGTTTGGGCTTCCTCCATGAAAGGAGGTTCAGGCAAGGTGATCCCCTGCCTCCCATGCTTTTCATCTTGGCCATGGACCTGCTGCACAAGCTTTTTAGTCTTGCGGATGAGAATACCATCCTAGCACCAGTTGGATACCCGCCATTCGGGGGGCGTATCTCCCTTTTGCCGACGATGTAGCCATCTTCATCCATCCATTTAAACAGAACCTCAACTCCACAATCAGTTTGTTGGACAGCTTTGGGGCAGCATCCGGCATCACCTTGAACAAGACCAAGTGCTCGGTCTATCCAATCCGCTGTGATGGGGTCGACCTGGATGCCACCCTTAGATCCTTTTTTGGATGGAGAGGCTTATTCCCTTGCACTTACTTAGGGTTGCCTCTGCACCTTCTTAAGCTTCGCAAGATCCACTTATGCCCCTTTTGGACAAGATCATGGGATGTCTTGCCCCTTGGCGTGGAAAGTTCTTTTCAGAAGCCGGACACTTTGTCCTTGTTCAAGCGGTTCTTTCTGCCATCCAGACATATCTCATGGCCTCCATCCCTCTTTCCAAATGGGTAATCCAAAAGATTGACCAATTCAGACGGTCCTTCCTATAGACCGGTAATCAATAGGCCAAAGGTGGTTAGTGCCAGGTGAATTGGGAGGCTATGTGTAGACCCAAAGATTTATGGGGATTGGGCATTCTAGACCTTCATCGCTTTGGTCGGGCACTTCATCTCCACTGGCTTTGGAATAACTGGAGTTCCGATGGCACTTTGAGCATCATAGACGCTATCACGTTCACTGCGGCAGATCTAGCCCTTTTCAGAGCCTCCACTCGAGTTGTTGTTGGTAATGGTGTGCATTTCAAAATCTAGAAAGACGCCTGACTTGATGGACTTTCAGCTTAGGAGGTCGGCCCTCCTTCTTGTTTGCCATTGCCACGCATAAAGAAAGATCACTCCGCGACACCCTGGAAAATGAAAATTGGATCTAGTTGGTGGCGCGAATGACCACAGAGGAGCAGCTCCTTCAATATATCACCCTTTGGGGAAAAAAATCGCTCAGGCCACGCCCCTCTCACATAGCCCTGATGAGTTACTTTGGACTCTCACATCCAATGGGACTTTCACAACCAAGTCAGCTTATCAGGCCCAATTTGCTAGCGCTAGGAGGTCGGCAAGGACGATACTAGTTTGGAAGGCCCATGCTAAGCCCAAATGTAAACTCTTCGCGTGGACTCTTAGCCAAGGAAGTCTCAACACAGCAGATGTCCTCGCTAAAAAGGGGTGGCCATCTCAACGCTTGTGTTGTTTATGCAACCTGATACCGAAGACGCAGGATCATATCTTCAAGGATTGCATATATGCCGTGGAAGTTTGGAACCTCTCCTTCGCGCCACTATTCGTTTCGACGGCCGCCCCATGGGAATGGTGGGACCCCATGCAATCCGGGCTTACCCCAACACCTCGTAAGGAGCTAAAATGGCATGATGATCTATACACTTCGGAACATTTGGAAGAAACGCAACCGCCATATCTTTCACCAAACCTCCCAACCACCGACGCTTACGGCACGAGACACAGCCACTGACAACCTGTTGTGGCGTTCAATAGCAATAGATCCAGCCTCCTAGAGGCTCTCCCCCACCGCTTGTATATATGACTATCTTTTACTCCATCTATTAATGGATCGGCGGAACTCCCGCCTTTTTTGCTCAAAATAAATAAATAAATAAAGTTGTGAAATTTCACTTAGGACAACTCTAAAGTACTATCAAGTTCTATGACATGAAGAAAGTACTTAAACCATCCTAATAAACGCGCACCAGTGTGTATAGCTCATTTTTATCTAAGAATTATCTAGAGAAAACACGACTAAGGATGCAAAAGTGATGGGTGAATCGGGAGGGAAGCAGTCGGGAGGGGAAGCGGCAGGAGGGGAGGCGCCGGCGGTGGGAGGGGAGCCGTCGGGAGGGGAGGCGGCGGGTCGAAACCGCTTCGATCCAATGGATCGGTAGGGTCGAACCGATTCTGCCCTTGTTTTGTTTGGGCTGAACCCACGGACCCGTTTTGATAAAAAAAATTCCAATTGGATCGGTGGCCCGAAGAGTCAAACCGACCCAGTTCCACCCCTAGATGGGTCTGGGCCAACCCTATTTTGACCCTCGTGAACCTGAAAGGGATAAGTGAGGGTAAAGGGTCGACCCGGCCCTTGTCTTAGAGCTGGCCCTTAGATACTTGAAACCAAGCAGGTCGCCCCTTTCAAGCCAGCATTGGAGCGTGAAGACGAACTAGCGCCGAGGTGGACGACAAATCCAGCTCGAGCGGCGGTGCAGATGTGAGTTCTACATTGAAGTGGTAGTGCGGACGAGCTACACGTCGAAGTGGTATACGAGCTGCAGCCTGCAGCATGAGGTGGCGATGCTGATGCGCTCCAGATTGAGGCGGTGAAGCAGATGGAGCTACAGCTCGAGATGGCAACGATTTCGAGAACCTGGACGCTGCAACAGCATTAGTTGTACAAGAGGTAGCATTGTATTGTTTTTACTTATTAACATGATATTTGCAGTCTCGGAACGAGGTCCAACAGATTTCAGAAAGATTAATTGGAGGATTTCACCAACTATGAGTGCATGAATTTTTACCACTAGCGATTATCTGATGTTGCGATCACATAGATTGTTGAAAAGGAGTAACAAATCTATGGATTGGTGACTCCTCCCCTGGCTAAAGACGACGTTGGAGTCGAGGGTGTTCTCCATGACGATTGACGCCGCAGTTGCTGCGGTGCCAAGCAGCAGCTTGCCGGTAGCTATTCTGACCATGATGAGAGGGCTAAATCGTTGGGTAATCGATCGGCCAACGGCAGCGCTTACCGTAGTAGGCGAAGCATTCGGCCGTTGAGTGAAGACGAAGAATTTGGTGCAGGGCAGAGCTATGATCAGGGTGGGACCTAGGTCAAAAGTGCCATGGCACTGTTTGGACCTCACAACCTAAGGGCCAACCCTCTGCCCATGGTGCCAAGATTTTTGGTGCCGGGCCAAGGGTCCAATGGGCCAACCCGTCCTTTTTACATCCCTAGACGGGGAAATTTATTTTTTTGGTATTTATTTTTATTCGTTTATGCAAAATTGTATGTCGGATTGAACTTTAGACACAAATAGGCGCCGGTCGAGCGTTCAATTAACGACCGGGTACAAATCGCACTTTGAAAGCACGACAAGACCCCTACCGTCACGGGCCGTCGGGCAGGGGACGTTTCATCGTACCGGTCGCACTTTCAACGCCTGACAGGGACGCCGGTCACACTTTCAACGCACGACAGGGACGCCGGCCACGCTCGCGCCGCGCCCGCGCCGCGCCGGCCGCGCCCTGCCGGCGGCTAGGCAAACCCTAGCCGCCCTAGGTGCGCCCCCCTTAATGGGCCGCGGTTGGGCCGCCCTGAATACCCCCCTGAAATCGTATAACTTCGTATAATGTATGCTATACGAAGTTATTACGCTACGCCAAGTTCCTCCAGGTACGTACATGATAATCACCACGCTTGCAGCTAATTCTGTGATCATTGGCAGCATGAGCATGTGAGCCTTAGCATGTACGTATATGCGTGAGCAGCAGTGCAGCGCGCCGTAAACCTTCAGACCCCAATTCAACTTATACTGATTTCCTAATCTGTTTATTTTGATAATTTAATTTTCAAAGCTTGAAATGACTTTGAGAGTTCAGTACACTTGGATTCATTTGTCACGCATATCTGAGACAAAAGAAAAAGATAAACATAACAAAAAAGTTTATGTTTTCGAAACAGAATTAATGTAAATAAGCATAGCAAAAAAAAAATTTGTTAATCATCAGAAGACTGATTTTTTAAAAAAGTTGCAGTCGATTTTTTCATATATCTAAATGTTTTCGTGAGATCTTTACATGTCTTATGGAGGTGTCTAAACTATAGTCCAGAAAATCGACCGAAAGTTAAAATAACTCTTAATCGTCTGATGTCATGCCGGTATGAAAAAAGCTCCTTTATAGCATGTATATGCGTGAGCAGGGCCAGTGCAGCCGTAACCTTGAGAACCCGAACGACAACGCGACGGTGGTGCCCATGGACCCCGGCAGCAGCCTGTCCTTCGACAGCCACTACTTCGTCAACCTCAGGGCGCGGCAGGGCATGTTCACCTCCGACGCCGCGCTGCTCACCGACGGCCGCGCCGCCGCCCTCGTCGACAAGCTGCAGGACCCCGGCGTCTTTCTCGACCACTTCAAGAACTCCATCAAACGCATGGGCCAGATCGGCGTGCTCACCGGCGGTAACGGCCAGATCAGGAAGAAATGCAGCGCTGTCAACCCGTAGACCGAATCATTGCTCGGGAAATGCATATATATATCTATGTATACAGTATACTATGCAGATATGATATATCTCTGTGCAATATGTGCCCAGGGCTAGCGTTACCTGATTCTCTTCCCCAGGATGGTCAAGGAGAAGAAGATTAAATTGTGTAATGATAATGAGTATATAATTGATGTAAGATGGAAATAGCACATTCAATTTGTATAAAGATTACATATAACTTAGATATTTCCATGTGTTAGAGTATATTAGGTTTTAGGGCAAGGCCCATCTCATGTACTATATATACTCTTCCAACAACAATACACAACCCATCTATTTCGCAAATCTGTCTCCAACATGGTATCAGAGCAGATCTTTATTGTCCCACCCTTCTGCAAACCCTAGGCGCCATGTCTTCCTCCCTAGACAGCGGCATCATGGGCGCCGGTAAGGATCCGACGCCGTCCTCTCCCTCTCATCTGCCAATCCGATCGCGCATCACGACGACGGATTGGCCTTTTCCTCCCCTGCCCATGAAGGAACGGCGACCCATCCTAGCGGCGGCGGCCCTATTCTCCTCCAACCGAGCACCGCGCCCGCTCCCCCTTCCTCCATTGGACCGGCGCCCGCGCCTCTCCCTTAGGTCAGCGCGACAGCGATGGTGCACGCAACTATCGCCCACCCCACCCTCCCCGCCGCATTCTCCAAACACAGTGCCACCACTAATGGCTTTGCCAGCCTCACCGATGGCCCTCCCCAGCCCTGTCGTCGACCTCCCCGACTTGGCCGAGTGACCTTGCAACGCCTTCCCCAGAGTCGGCGGCCTCCACCACACCGCCAGCGCCGATCTCAACGGCGGCGGCCTCGACTTTGACCTTCCCACCCTACCCTGGTTGGTCTCAATGGCGTCGGGGCCCTCGCCGGTGGCGACCACTGAGTTGCGTTGGCAGTCCCCACGTCACCAGCAGCTTCTTCCCTAGTGGCGTCGGGCGCCTTCACCACGCTGCTCGACTTGCCAGCCTCGCCGACGGTCTCCATGGTACCGGCGACGCTGGCAGTCGGCACCCCGGCGGCTCCTTCCTGGCACCGGCGGCTCCGTCCATTCCGGAGACGCTAGCGGCCAAGCTTCCAATAGGCGGCTTTGGTGCCTTTGGTGGCTCGGGCCGATCCAATATACAGCCCAACGGCCTGGGTTGCGTCCCCTACCCTTGGTCGGAGTGACCCTGTGCATGCTGGTAGGTCATAATTCACCACCCTTTTTCATGGTGCTAGCTCCGCCGCTGCGCTTTCAGCCACCGCGTCTACGACGCAGGTGCCATACTGCTCCCGGTGCCTCCTCCGCATGACGACCAAGGGCACGCGTTCCTCCACTGCGGCCACGATCTCTTCCACGAGTGCCTTGCAGGCATGCTCGCATCTACCGCTATGCTTACCTGCTCGCAATGCCACCATTCTCCTACGGGCGTTTCTGGACAGACCGCCATAACACCATTAGCCTTTGCTCTCACCGCGACCACCGCCCCTACACCTTAGCGGGCCCCTAACTCTGCGAAGTGGTACATGGACTTTGGGTCTTCTAGGGTTTTGGCTTAAACCTTAGTTTAAAGTAATTAAAACAGGGTTTCGTATATAACAATTCCCTTTTAATTTACTTTTGGGTTTTCGAAAATACAAGTGACATACGACAAAATAGAGGATGTCACAGTGTATTACTGTGTCGTGCTGGTAAAGTGTTAAAGCTGATTTGGTGGTTTCATACAATATAGCTTCACTTTCATAAACTTGATCTGGGTATTGTAGTTTCGTTATTCATGCCACAATCGATGAGTTTTATGTGAGACTTTGTGTTGAGACTAGATTTTGAGACACCAAGATTGAGAAGTTATCAGACTGTCATTACTATTTGAGTTAATAATGATATTATGCTACCTGCTATCTATATTTTTAAAAATTATTTTCAATTGTTAAGTGAAATGCTCTTATGGAAATAAACACTCAACTTTCCTAGGATGAGCTCAAACCTAACCTTTCCCATGAAATGCTTCTTAATACTTGCACTGTGTGCTAACCACTGTTTCACTAGGACTGCTCATTCCAACTAGCAGCTTCGAAATCGGTGCCGACGCGTGGCTGGGCGGGGACGCAGGCGCACGTGCGCGGCGCGGGCTGGTGCGGGCTGGCGGCAGAGCGGAACACGCGTCGGCACAAGGCGGCGCGCGGCTGGTGCGGGCGGCGGGGCACGCACGCCGAGGCTGCCGGCGGTGAGGTTGGCGGCGGCGCGAGCCGAAACTCCGGCGAGCTCTCCCGGGCTTAATTCTCCACCAATTTCGACAAAATTGGTACCCATCTGACCGTTTTGACGAGATCTACGCAATGGTGTGATCTACAAGTTGGTTTGCGGCAAGAACGGGGAGATATACCCTAAAACTCACCTCGAGCTAGGGTTTTGCGACGGCTAGGGTTGCTCTGGGGTGGATCTCGAGTTGTGGTTCTGAGGGGAGGGTCTTGGGGTCCTTATATGCTGCTCTGGTCGACCATGGGCAGGCCTCCAATAGGTAGAACTTGAATTGGGCTCCAATTCTACTCCTAATAGGTTTAGAACTCTCCTATTTTTGTATTTTTGCAAATAAACGAATTTGGACTTGGGCTTCTGGATCTAGGCAGGTTTAGGCCTCAAATATGTCTCCACCAAGTTTGGGCTTGGGTCTAGCACGTTCGCTCGTCATTTCATTGGGCCGACGAGCTCCCGGTGGAACGGCGTCGCACTGCGGAAACACAGGCTCGCCTTGGGCTTTGGTCTTGAAATTTGGAGGGTGGCTAATTCATGGCATTTAGGATTTTTTGGAATTTTTCTAGAATTTTTCAAAAGGGTCTTCTAGGGTTTTGGCTTAAACCTTAGTTTAAAGTAATTAAAACAGGGTTTCGTATATAACAATTCCCTTTTAATATACTTTTGGGTTTTCGAAAATACAAGTGACATACGAAAAAATAGAGGATGTCACATAGAAACCCTCGAGAAACGACCCTCGTGACTGGCTACTCGAGAAAAAAGGTCTTTCTCGAGGGTCTAGCCCTCGAGAAAGATGTTTCTCGAGGGTTTCCTCGACACCCTTGAGAATACTCAGAAAATGACGGAGTTGGACCCAATTAACGGCATCTGCACAGTTTCTCAAGGGCTTAGCCCTCGAGAGCTTTTTTTCCCGTAGAAAAAAAGGAATTCAAAGCACATGTTTGCACATGACAGACAGGACAAGCCTGTCCTCGATTTCTTTGCACAATGCACAATTTCTCATCACCATTTCTCTTCAAAAAGAGCAGATAACAATTGCACAATGGAACATGAACATGAACACAAATCTCACTCACGATGATATAGTACAAATTTCAATAATGTCCATTACAAATTTCCCTCACTCATGATGAACACTACAAATTTCCAGTAGTACAAAAATATCAAGAACAAACTTCCGTAATGGCCAAAAATATTTCAAAAAATGCCATCTGGGAACATGCCATGGAACATGTATCTCAAAAATATAACAAAAAATTCACAACATCACCGTCGTCGCCCTGGATCCTCGCTGTTGCATAGGAGCCTCATCATTGTCGCCCTGCATCTTCGCGGGGGAAGGGAGGTCGCCCTCCGTCAGATCTGCCTAGGAGGAGGGCGGCGAGGAGGGGGTGGCGCAGGGAGGAGGCCGCCGCCGCCGGCAGTCTGCCGTGGAGGGAGAGGGAGAGAGAGAGTGAGAGGGAGTGAGGGAGGGAGGGAGGGAGGGAGGAGGAGCAGGAGAAGAAGAGAGCTTGCCGGCGCGCGGCCCGTGACCCCCGTCGTCGCCGCACGCCACTCGTGGCCCCCGTCGCTGCACGCTGTTAGATCCGGCGAGAAGGAAGAAAGCGGCCGAGCCGCCGCTGACGCTTGTTCGCTAGATCTGAGAGGGGGCGCTGGAGAGAGAGAGAGGAGGAAGGGAGCTCGCAGCCGCTCGCCGGCAGTCGCCGGCACAGCGCGCCGCGTGCCGCCCGTGGCCCCCGTGGCTGCTCGCCGCCACACCGCGCTGCGCGCTGCCCGTGGCCCCCATCGCCGCTCGCCGCCACACCGCGTCACGTGACATCCGCGGCCGCTGCACGCTGCCTGTGGCTGCTACAGCTCGTCGCCGCGCGCCTCGCTGTCGGGGAGATGAGGGGCGGCGCTAGAGGAGATCGAGGGGGGAAGGAGGAGGTGCATGGCGGCGCAATGTGGTGAGGGAGAGAGGGAAGACAGAGACGAGGGGAGATGAGGGACGCCCGTGGCCCAGTCGATTTTTTAATGCCCCCGACTCCGCGAGCCATGGATTTTTTAATGTCTTCGGAGTGAAATATTTGGATCCCGCGCGCACCAAAACCTATCTCGAGGGCTTCTTTTTTAATGCCCTTGAGAAACAAGCTTTCGCCGTTAGCTACCAGTGCCGCCGTCTACGTTTCTTGAGGGCTTTTTCTATGCCCCGCCGAGACGGTTTTGCCCCGCTGAGACGGCACCGCGTTGTCCCCGCGCACCGGCTCCGCTGCGTGCGGGGCGCCCCGAAGGCCCCGCCCCGCCCCGCCACGCCTCCGTGCCAGCCCCGTGCCGTGCTGTGCGATGCCTTGCCGGCATCGCGCTGCGCCAGGTCACCTCGCCGTGTCGCCGCGCCGCTGTCCGCCGCCCCGTCGGCGGCCATGCCCCCCGCGCCGCTCCGCGCAATGTTGCCCTGCCTCGCATCGGTGCCGTGCCGCGCTTGCAGTATCCGCCGTGCCTGTAGTGTGCCGCTCCCGCCGTAGATGTGGCCCAGATCACGGTCGCGCCCTGAAGGCGCGGTCGCCGTCGTCTGTGACCAATGGCGCTCCGTGCCCCTACGCCCGCATCGAGAGCACTGCCCTGGAGGCGTCGCCACGCCGTCACGACGCCAGCACTCTCGTGACGTCGCCCCGTGGACGCGGTCGTGCCACTGCCGTGTTCGGCTTTGCCGCCCTGTAGGTATCGCCGACATCGTCTCCCAACCTCCGCAGAAAGTGAGGGCGCAGTGGACTTTGAGTTGGCCGGCTAGCCCTCCAGGGTATATTAGGAAAGGAATGGTCGGCTGGGCCCCTTTTGGGCCGAACGAAGATTTGACGATATCCTGTAGACTCTGAAATTTTCCCGAAGCAAATATCTCGTAAACATGGACTAGTAGTCCTGCATTTTGGTGCATTGTGTATAGTATATTTCCTAAAGTAAATATATTGGGCAAGTAACCTGTAACGATCTAGCGTTTTCTTGCGCATGTCCTATAGACGGCGGCAAAACTAGGCCCGATACACTAACGCTTCGGATGGACCCAGTGATCCATCATGAGATGGTGCCTAGAAAAGTTTATATCCTAGACGGCGGCAACCCTTCATTGTGCCCCTGAAGTTTGGCATAGAGCAAGAAGTACAGCAACTGTGTTTTCGTCCCCGGAAGACATAATATTTGCACGAGTGGTTCTTGTAGCATATTTCCCCTTATAGTCATTACAATTCCAGGTAACCACTGAAATTCTCTCTCCTTCAGATTTGTATTCTAGTATTTGAGCTTCCATATTATGCAAAATTTTAGACCTAGCCCACCTTTGAAAGATGCATATTAATGGTTTTATTTTCTAGCAAAGAGTTGTTATTTTTTTTGCATTGTTATAGTTACAATATGGCCAGTAGACCAGAAATAATTAGCAGAAATTCATGAAAATGATAGAAACTTTGTGGGCACCATTATGTTCTTTATGGCTTTTTTCTTGGCACTGTATGTTTGGAGTATAATTTATTAACCTGCAGTCTCTAAATTATTAGAAACTCCTGACATTACTTGAAAATTCATGAAAAAATTTAATGACTCCCGTAGAGTTTGGGTTTTGCTCATGCTGAGTAGTTTACATCTTTTGCTTGATTGTTTCGCATTAGATGTTTATTTCCCTTATGCCATAATAATGGTTTGCGTTGTTCTATTTCTAACTTCTCTCCTGTAGTAGAGTTAATTATCTGAGTAAATGCTAAATAGAACATGGTACCTGAAGCATATGCCTTACCTGTCGTAAGCAATCTTGCATGGAATAAAATCATATTAATGTATGCCATAACTAGATATATAGTTATACTTGCCTTGGTGAAGTGTGTTCCTACTCAACACCGCCTCAAGTGCATAGATGTCCTGTAGACGCGAATTGTGAAAATATGTCCTGAAGACATGAATAGTGGGAATATGTTCTCAAGACAAATGTTTTCCCTTATTTGCGTTAGAGAAAATTTTCTGCCCATATGACCATCCCAAAGGATTAACTTAGCACAGAGTAGTAGTCTACAGTCCTCCTTCGGTGTGGTGTGACCAACCAGTTGTTCAAGGTGTCTAAGATGTAAACTGAAGTTACAAAATATATATTTGTTTCACGACAACAAAAATTATACTCCTGTAGTAGTATAGTTATAAGGTGATTTAAACATATGCCTGTAGCACATGATATCACTCATAATTTTTTTGGTTGACGTGAAAAGGGGGGAGAGAATTGGGTTTGTGTATGTAAAGGAAAGATTGTGCACTAGAAGTGCATATTAGCACCAGAAGTGCGAACGGATAGGCTGATGATTGTAAATTCTATGGCCAATGGACATTAATTTGTTCTAATAGTGGAGAGATTGCTATTCTTCCCATATGGTTAATTTGGGACATATTTGGCTCCGACGGACATGAACGATCCGACGTGAACATGCGGACGCCCTACGCATGTGTAGCCTAGGCGCGGCCAGAAGCAATTACCTGAAGTAAATATGCAAATTATGATCAGCAGTCATATCAGTTTTGCAATTGCATTATGACTGGAAGTCATATAGTTTTGTTTGATGCAAAATAATCCCAAATTTAATATAATGGCATATTTGAATAAGTGACTTTTAGGGATTGTGGTGAGACCGCATCTATATCGTCACTAGCACCGGAAACTGCTACAACATGCCTGAAGCCATGCGTTATTGGAATATAATCACACCTCCGTAAAATTATTGTCACATGAAGTTGACTGTTATTTGGCATACATGTATTATTTATTATGTTATTGCAGAATAGTAAAGTTTCATGCAAATTATTGATATTGTCGCGTTTATATTAAACATGAAGTTTAATTATTACATATATGGTATGAGTAATTGGGCAATAGTAAAGAAGCTAGACTTTGTAACCCACAATTTGTTGGGATGATCAATGGCCCTGCACGGGTGCGCCACCCTAGTAGGGTGTGCGGCAATGTAGCACGGACATGCCACCTAGCGCGGGCATATGATAACTCAGAGCAAGCGCATGGCAAAGAGAATATATGTCTAAGCTCACTGCATATAAATGACTAGCCCCCAATGGTAATGCATGGAATCAAGATATTTTTCAAATAATATCACCACCGAGCATGCACTTTTGATCTCCCACATGTAGTTGGGGACTTTAGACCTGTAGTTCCGTTTGTCTTACGCTCATGAAAGGGGATTTTGTAAGTATGCTTTTGTAAAAAACAGATCTTGACATTAGGGGGAGAGAATTGCCCATGTTTTGTATAAATACCTATGAGATCTTGATTGTAAAGGTTCACGCAATAGTTAATACTCCTGTATGCCAATAGCGAGGAGTGTTCCTGTACGCTAGAAGCGAGGAGACTACCAAATATTTAAAAGGAGTTGAAAAATCATTTACCCGTAGTAAATGAGTCACTACGAGTGGAATACCCCGAGTTGAATAGTATATCCACCTTTGCAAAATTGACTTGTTGGATCATGGTCTAAAGTCTGCGGGGACACCTGCGGGTATTTGATTTAATGACACTTGTCAAACAATGGCTCATCACTCCTGAAGAAAAATTACCATGAAAGTAACAAGCCTCCTGAAGAGGATCATCTTGTAGATGAATACCCAGCAAATTAATGCGTGCATGTTATAGTGCTGGGAGTGCGGGACGACCAAGAATTTTGTTTTGGGAAATAGCGAAATTCTGGTTAATATTGGAAAGTACTTATTTATAAAACATGGAGAGAAAATTGTCGACACATATTGATCCTCTCAAGTTGCTATGATAAGAATCTTAAACTAAGTTCATGGCATGGCGCTAGTAGCTCATGTATCGGGTTATACGACGAGCAACTGAGGTTAATCGAAGTTTGAGAGCTAGTAGCTCTAACTTTGGGTCATTATAAATAATGAGGTGGTGAAAGCCCTGGTTCAAAGGTCCCTGAAATGATCTATACTCTCCCATTTGTAATAAGTGTTCCTCTAAATAGTAACTCTAGCAGATGATATAAATAAATATGTAGTTTATGGATTATGAAAATCCTTGTTAAGATCCCAGTAGGACTCATTATCCCTTGTGATATAAGATGACAAATTGCGACAAATTAATTAACCTCATAACTAATAATCTCTTCCAGAAGTAAGGACTGTTTTCTGAAGAAAAACAAGCTTCCTGATGAAACATAAGCACTTCCCTAAAGGAAGATTAATTACCAGTCGATATTTGATTTATACCAATGGTCCCCCATAGTGGACGATGACCCATTGATACCCGATACTGAAAGTTTGCCACAAGAACACTAGTGATGTGCATCTCCTGCCAGTAGTTGGGAGAGTGGTGGTGTTTTTAATTACCTTGAAGGTATAAGTTTATACCCTAAAAGTATGATGTAAATTGGTGATAAAGGCAAATTGATTGATCCCCTAAATGCCAAGGTAAGATTGGTTATAGTGATACAACCATATGTGTAAGACCTGCTGAATAGGCCAATTGATTATGTTGAGCCACTTAAGAATAATTGCAATATTGAGTCCCAGTAGGTCTGATAGGTTATATTCAGAAGATATATGATGTTGCAATCAACTTTACCCACATGTTAGTGTGATCCCCTGAAGTGGAATATCCTTGTTTAAACCTAAGACAATATGAGGTTTTAGGACCAGAAGTTCTTTGCCTCTGTAAACACTTAGTGCGGCAGCAACCAGATGTTTGGACCGGTACTAAAATTGTCTTTACGGACCTGCTGAGTATGCAGAGCCTCGGGTTGTTTGTTAACCGATGGCCATGTTAGGTTATATGTATACGAGATTCATGTGTAATCCGCATATCGCTAAATCTCGTATTGTGTTTGAGATTAATGCTTTATATGAAGTCTCAAGTGTGTGTTTGGCTGGAAAGGATGGTGACTACATCCAGGAGTTATGTGGCACGAGTACCATTCATACCCCTTGTTTATCCATTAGGGTAATGTTACTTGTATTGCAGAAGCGGATAGTGGTACTTCAAGATTAATCTATATTGTTCTTAAATTATTTTATTCACACTTTTCAGAAGCATAGTGTGATGAATGTCCGGAAGACATCGAACATCAGAAAGCATCTGGGATGTCGTCTTGAGGGGGAGCATGAGCTAAATATTGATTCGTTTGATATGAAAACATGAAGGTTTTACTTTGTTTAACTCAGTAGGTTGACATGACGATCAATTAAAGTATCTTACCACACGACAACATAGATACAAAACATTTATAACTCAAAAGGTCTAGTAGACCGTATTGATCCTGAAGATCAGACCCTGAAAGTTATATATTATACTATTTTCCCCTTATATGAGTTTTTTCCATTGGGTTTCTCATAGCAAGGTTTTTTAACAAGGCAATATTGCAATATAGCATGTGTGTGCAATATACTCTTTTCTCTAATCTTTTTTTCCCACTAGGTTTTTGGATAGAGTTTTTGATGAGGTATTGTCATATCGCAGTTTAGCCCAAAGTGGAGTGTTATAACCCTAGGCGATTTATAGGCCGGAAGCCCATCCCAAACCCTAGAGGTATTATAGGCAAAACTAAATATAGGCTAGGCTATATATATGAAACGCCTTGTACACAAGAGAGATCTATCAATAAAGATTATTGTGCCTGGCTTTTCTCTCTCTAGATCTGTGTCTCCGTTATTGTGATTGTGTTTGCGTGTGTGCGACGACCGTTTTACAACACCTTTTTCTCTTCTTTTTTCTTTTTCGGCTTGCTACATTTCGGTTCCAGCTCAGCTTGCTACAATGAAGAAAAAGAAAGGAAGAATAAGGAAAAAAGGAAATTAATGTGGGGATGCGAGAAAATCGGGACGAGGGGATATTAGTCCACCAACAACATACTGGCTTGCGGAGGTATTGATCATGTAAATTGAGTAGTTCTGATTGGCCAAAACTAAAGGCGGTTTACATACATGTTTTCTTTAGTTTTTTTTGCTCTTTCGATAACCTTGGCAAATCCCAGTCTAAAAAATCGTATGGCATTCTTCAATGGTCGGAGAATTCACTACAAGAATTCAGATTGTTTTCATCAGCCAAAAATATTTACATCAGCTTTTACAGAGCGGATGTAAATACGAGCCTATTTACATCAGTTTCTTCAGGTTGATGTAAAGAAGGCTATTTACGTCAGCCAAGCTGATGTAAATACATAGCTGATGTAAATAAGGCTATTTACATCAGCCAGACCGATGTAAATACACCAAGCAGGCCCGCGGTAGGTTTTGAAAATTTTCTCGTACTATTTACATCAGCCAAGCTGTTGTAAATGAACTATTGACATCAGCCCGGCTGATGTAAATAGGCTGATGTAAATATATTTGCATAACTTATTATCCCAGCCCCTATCCATCCCTAAATACACATCGGGCTTAGGGTTCCCACATCCCCCTCCCGCCGCCGCCGCGCCCCTCGCCGCCACCCTGCGCCGCCCCCTCAGCTGCTGCCCCGCACCACTCCACGCCCCTCGCCGCCTCAGCCGTGCGCCGCCACCCCGCGCCACCCCCCTACACCTCCGCCGCCCCCCTACACCACGCCGCCCCCCTCAGCCACTGCCGCCACCCCGCTCCGCGTCATAGCCGAGGTAACATTTTTGGTTGAACGGGGAGAACGTGGAGAACCATATTGTTGCATACATTTATGGGATTGTTAATGGAGAGCCGATTTGTGCTAGTTAATGCGATTGTTGTGGCGTTTAGGGGGTTTGATTTGGGTTTAGCAATGATTGAAATTGTCAATTTTTGGTAATCTATGCTAGAAAGTTTAATCTGTGAATGTTGTTTACAATATTCGTGTATGAATGAATAATTTTAAAATATTGTTTTGTGTTTACATGTTAATTGACCTTAATGTTATGACTTACATTTTTAAAAACACACGTCAACCTAACCTATACGTCACCCGTTAGGGAGCGATATAATTCATATTGAATTATGAGATGTATCACTCCTGAATTGTCCACGTTTTTTGACAGCCCGACGATGGACGACTTAGCGTGGTTTGTCGTGGATGTTGTATGATTCGAACGGAATTTTGGTTTTATAACTCTATTGTTCTCCGATGCACGAGTATCAAGCGTGCATTCGGAGAACAGCAGGGTTATGCTGCCAAAATTTTGTTTGGATTATACAACATCCAAGATAAACCGCGCCTAGCCGTCCATCGATGGATGGGTTTAGGACCTATCCTTTCCTAGAACTCTATTAGGATTGAACCACTATCCCGCCTGCACTTTTATTTTTTCATTCAGCCACTGTTGTTAATATGGCAAATGATCGTGCATGGATGTATGATGGTTGGGCTACTGATATGAGTCACTCGCAAGAATGGGAAACCAATACACAGGTTTTTCTGGATCGGGTTTTCTCCCTAACTCCTATGGGAGGGGTAGTGGAGTTCCCATGTTCTAAGTGTCGCCTTTTCACTCGAGTGGAGAAGTCCGTGATAGCCGGCCACCTATGTAAATTTGGCTTCATGCCAAACTATCATACGTGGTATGAACATGGCGAGGCACCGAGAAGAGAGACGTCTGATCAAGATGAAGATACCGATGTAGAGATTGATAGGTTGGATGAGATGGTTGAGGACTTGGGTCGGGAATTTGATAGTGCTCTGGAAGATCGAGAGGATCAACCAAACCCTGGAATTGAGGAATTCTAGAGGCAGAACTAAGGCAATGTGCAATCCGTGAGGCTGAGCTAGCTGAGCAGTTAAAGAAGCAACAAGAATACTTGATGTTATGGTAGGCATGGCAGGCACAACAATAAGCAACTCTGTAAGTAAGAGTTTCTTCCATATTGTAATATGCCTGCTTCGAATATAGTTCATTCCATATTTGTGCATTGGACCATTTAGAGTAAAGCAACGAATTAATACTTAGACATGTATTGCTTGCGTATTTTAGATATACAGTTAGACCTTTAAAGTAAAACAACAAATATATACTTGACATTGGACCATAATTGTTAGTTATATAGTTCTACCTACTAATGTATTATTTGCATATTTTAGATAATAATACAATACTTATGTTATTTATAGGCATACATGTCGCGACAGTTTGGAGCGCCGTTGGACCTCCCTCCGCTTCCACCTCCACCGATCTTTGCATAGCCAGCTCCTCCCACTCCCCCTTCCTGATGCCGGTGTCGAATGTAACCAGCAAGTCGACAATCCAGATATTGGTTTAGGCAACAATGTTTCGACGAGAAGTTCTCCCACAGTTGACATTGTCCTTACTTCTGGAGGTGATGCCGGTAGTGGTCATCGCTTCGCCGGTACTCTTCAGGACGCCACTCCTCCAAATTGAAACATTTTGTTCCATTTGTGATATTGCGAGTTGTATGCCGTACGTGGCTTATGTATGAAGTTATTGCACTCTTTTGTTAAATTGTCGTCTTGTGTTACTACTATATAGATTTGAGGATTTGTGAACTTTATATGTGATGATATATGGATGTTTATGTGTGAATTGGTCGTATGATCGATGTCTTGTGTGGATGGATGTGAATTATGCATGTTATGAGCTGTGACTTATGGATATTATATGCTGTGAATTGATTTTATGAAATGTATTTGAAATTGCAATACATCAGTGAAAATGCTGCTGAATTTTTGAATCATTTACATCAGCCAAGGCTGATGCAAATAAGTGCGACACCAACATATGCTGACGTGGAAATTATTTAAGCTGATGTAAATAAGTGCCACGTCTGCATCCCAGCTGCCGGCAGGGGCAACAAGAAATATTTACATCAGTCCTAAGGCTGATGTAAATATAAGCTATATACATCAGGGCTGATGTAAATAGTTGTATTTACATCAACGGCATTACATCAGCCTATCTACATCAGCAGGCTGATGTAAATAGCTATTTACATCAGTTTTTGTCTTATTTACATGAGTACCTGTCTGATGAAAACAATCTAGATTCTTGTAGTGATTGTTGTGGAAGATCATGTTTCTCAGTATCCGACGCCTGGCGCCCCGTCCGGACCTACCCAGGCCGTCGATCCGACGGACACCACGCCGATCCAACGCTTGCATGCGCATCGCCCGCGCGCCCACGCCCGCACGCAACGCCAGAGCTAGCTAGTCGTCGTTTCATTTTACTTCCGAATAAACTTTCGATTTTTGTGCAAAATTCAAACAGTGTTTAAAATGCGTGGAATAAATTTCATAATTCTTGTAAAATCGAGAGCAGCCCATTTTAAATACTTTTTGAATTTTTTGATTTTTCACTCTTTCGATTTTTTGATGTGGACTAGAAGAAGGCACTTATGAAACTTACACATATACTAGCGAAACTTGGCCGTGTGCTGATGAAACTTGACCGTGTGCTGATGAAACCTGATGAAACTTTGATGAAACTTCGATGTAACCTGATGAAACTTGGATGAAACCTGTTGAAACTTGATGAAACTTAAATTAACCTGATGAAACTTGAAGAAACTTGAAAAAACTTGGATGAAACCTGATGAAACTTGACAATTCGGTAAAGTTTTACGAGTATGAAACCCAAGTTTTACTAGGCGAAACCCAAGTTTCAGTAGGCGAACCCCAAGTTTCACCAGATAAGTTTGAGGAGTTATATGGCAACATATATCTTGTTTTGTTCGTAAAATTACGAGGAACACGTTGGCGCAAACGGTTTGTGGATTGGAGCACCCAGTCAAAAATTATGGACGCCGAAAAATAAAATTCCCGTGGGCCCCACTTGCATGTGCATGCAGCTCTCCCATCTCTCCCTCACGCCCCTCACGCGGGCCGGGCCGCGGCGCGCGCCGGACTTCCGGCTCTAAGCGTTTCCCAAATTTTTTTCCATATAAAAATATTCATGTTTCATTAATTTGAATCTTATAAGGATGCCCATAGTTGATCTTCCAGACACTTGGAACCAAGGTGTAGAACAACAAATACATTTGTCGTGCAAAATGGCATTCAAAGAAGAGATGCATCGATCAGTGCTTAATTATCTTAGCTCTACAATTTGCTTCACAGAAACAGGTAACCGTAGACAAAACAAACGACAATGGTCCAGCAAAAACAACCAAAAAATAAGGTCAATTAAGGCCTTGTAGGGCAGGAGCAGTGGGGCCTAGTTGTCGGTGCAATAAGGCCGCCTAACCCAACGATCAACATCGGCCTCTCTCGGTAAGTCGGTAGCTTGCGTCCAGACCAAACGGTTAACTTCTCATCTCCATTCAGTTTTTTTTTTTAAAAAAGTACGCATAGGCACACATGATATACGGATAGGTATACGACACATGTGAATGAGATTAGAGCACACGTGAATGAGATTAATTAGAGCCGACACGACAGCCTCCTCCGTATCACAAAAACTTCAAAATTTTACGTTTCGAACGTCGATATGGTATTCAAATTGTAAGTATGACTGTTAGCCATCAATTCAACTTATTTATAAAACCCACGATGCTTATGACATTTTGAAAGTCCAAATAATTTAAAAGATCTTCATAAATAAAAGATCTTCGACTAGGTGAGCCGGTTGCCTTTGGGGCAGAGATGGCGTCGTCAGGTCGGCGCCTCCCTCACCGACGACAACCCAACCTGGGGCCGCCGTTCCCGCCGCAGAGCTCGGGCGGCCAGTCACAGCAGTTGCACCCTAATGACCACTTCCTGATCCCGCTTCTCCGCGAGCGCTCAACCTCGCCGCGCGGGGACGGCGGCGCCCAAGGGATGTTGTCGCCTTCAATGGGGCATTCACCCAGTGCCCTGCATCACCGCATGCAAGCCCGGTAATGGAAAACTAGCCCAACCAGATCGAGAGTCAGCTAAACGAGTTCTTGCAATTCGTCACAACCCTTTCGCCGGTTGCTCAGAGCACGTCAATGGAGCCTTCTCTTGTCAACAGTGGGATTCGAATCCGGCAACCTCTATACAAGCTTTTGGTGTTTGGTGGTGGATCTTCGGGCGACGACGAGGTTGATGACGAGAGTCATGGCTGAAGCTTGGTCTTCCTTAGTGTTGGGAGTTTGGGCCAGGCCGTCCGGGCCAGCCCTGGCATGGTCCGAAAAAGGCAACCCGAAGCACGACATGACATGGGAAAAAGATGGGCTAGGCCGGGCACAACCCAAATGGCGTGCCGGGCCGAGCCGGGAAACCAGACACGGCATGCCGCCCTGCTCGGCCCGGCCCAAAACAAGGCACGAGTCAGTATATTGCGTTTTTCGAGATCTTCTGTTGCTTGGATGAACTTCTGTTCAACATGAAAGCTGTAGATAATTTCGAATCTTTTTCGTGTAGACACAATTTTCATTTTAGCAACATATGAATTCATAAAAAATATTTAATTCGCTGACTGCTTTAGGGCCGACCGCACTGTACTCGGTAATTCATCATTTTCGAAGTCTTCTGTTGCTCGGATGAATTTTGTTTGAACACGAAAGTTGTAGATAATTTCGAGATGCATCTTTTTATGAATTTCGAAAAAATTAATTTACCGACTGTTTTGTCACCCGTGCTGTGCTTGGACCAGCCCAGCCCAAAGCCGGCCCGCCGTGTTTTTGGGCCATGCCGGGCCTAGAATTTGGCACTCTGTGCTGGCCCGGCACGGCCCAAAGTGCTGACCCATTTTGCACCGGCCCGAGTCACGACGGGCCTGGGCCGCCGGCCGGCACGGCCGATTTCCACCACTAGTCTTCCTCCCACCAGCTCCGGTTGGCCTCTGGTGTGGTCAATGTGGATGCACGCTTGTTCGGTTTCGTTGTCTTCTCCGATGGTGGCCAAAAATAATTTTTTTTATATTTATTTTTATTCTTTTATGCAAAAATGTATCCCCTTTGGAAATTAGACAAAACTAGGCGCCTGTCGAGTCGTCAAGGCGCGATAGGGCCCTGTCGTGCTCCGAAAACGCGACCGGACCCACACACACCACCTCCAGTAGCGCCGCCCCTGCCCATTCGAAATTTGATTCCCATCTCTGGCGGGCCCGCGAGCAGGGAAAGGAACCTGTCGCACGTTGAGGGCACGACAGGGCCTCTTGCGCCTTCAGGGCTCGACAGGGCTCCATTATTGCCCTGCCAGCCACGGCTCCAACTCACTTTCCCCCTCTCTCTCACTCTCACTCAGGCAGGCACGAGGGAGGCTACGGGAGGCGATTCTGCAGGCGTTTTTAAGGTAATATGTCTTCCTAAATCTTGTTAAAATTAGTAGGTATTGGTTAGTATTAGTGATATATATTGATAGGAGAGTGTGTTGGTAAGAGTCTGTGAATTTTTGACCGGATATATTTGATCCTATTTAAAATTTTGTTGAACTTTGAATGAATGAAACGTTGAAAACTTGATAGGCTAGCCATATATGTTTGTAAGTGTTGAATGTGGAGCGCATGTTTGAACACCGTCCGTGCAAAACCATCGGTGCCAAATAAGTGTAAATATTTGTAAAATTATTACTTTTGCTCATTCGTTGAACTGAGAGAAATATGTGTCATGTGGTCAATGTAGGTGACATGGCAGAGACAATATATTTTCAGATATATTATGGGGTTGGCGAGATTATGCTTGGTCCTAATACAGCAGATTTATCAAACTTTCCTCATGTACAACGTGGCATTAAAAGAGCGTCCGAAAGGTCTTATGGTGGGATTTATGGATGGTTGCTGAAGGTGTTCAATTTGAAGGCGGAGCAATTCCAGCTAGTTATTCAAGCAGTAGTAAGTCTTGCCCCGGAAGGGTTCTACGGGGAGCTAATACCGATCAACTCAACAAAGACATGGAGGGATTATCTCCGATATGTATTCGAGCGCGGATGGCCGTTAGTGCTGCTTGTTCAGTGCTACGAAATACCTAATACTCAGCCTGCCGCAGAGGGACAATGGGAGGAAGGGGGAGGGCATGTGGATGGAGGCACGGAAGAAGGTTGAGGGTAGGTGGCGGCATTGAAGGGTTACACATGGAGGACGAAGCAGAGGGAGAGGAGGAGGTAGGGATGGAGACGACGGGCGCTGCTGATGAAGGTGAAACGGTGGGTGGTATAGTGGAGGCGATGGAGGCCGAGGACGCCAAGGAGGAAGAAGCACCGGAAGAGGATGAAAACTCGGACGAAGAGAGTCATGTTCCTATGGAGTGGAGGTCCAGCAACTTTGAAGGTCTAGAAGTGATTGAAGATAGCCACGTTGAGTGGGAGTATCACGCGAACGAGGTAAATGAGGGGGCCACTTTCAAGGACAAGCAGGCTGTACTGGATGCGGTTAAGTGCTGGGCGGTGTCACTGCGTAGGCAGTTCACCGTTGTGAAGTCAAGTATAAAGGAGTACGATGTTAGGTGTGTGCAAAACTCATGTCCCTTCCGCGTGCATGCTTTTAAGGGGATGTGGAAGGATTGTTGGAAGTGCTCAATAGTGCGGCAGCACAATTGTGTGGTGCATGTTGCAGAGCAGAAGCACCGGAACATAACTTCAACGTGGGTGGCGAGGAAACTGTCAGGTATGATTGTGGATAACCCTCATGTTACGGCCGCCTTTATAAGGCAACAGGTCGAGGAGAGGTTTCAGTACGAGATAAGCTATGCAAAGGCTTAGAGGGCTAAGAGGAAAGCAATCGAGGGTCGGTTTGGGACCTATGAAGCGTCATATGCAAATCTACCGCTCATGTTGCAGGCCATTGCTAGGAGGAACCCAGACACATTCATTGACATTGCAGAGCATGCTGCAGGAGAAAGACACCCAGGTAAGATGATCTTGCAGCGAGCGTTCTCCGTGCTCGGGCCATGCATCACGGCATTCAAATACCGTCGGCCAATCCTTTGCATGGACGGCACATTTCTAACAGGGAAGTACATGGGGCAGATCTTGACTGCCATAGCGGTGGATGCGAACAACCAGGTCCTACCAGTTGCATTTGCATTTGTTGAGTCTGAAAACACCGACAGCTGGTATTGGTTCCTAGAGCGAGGGAAGGTTGGAGTGGTTTAGGACCGGCCAGACATATGTGTTATTCATGACCGTGATTAAACAAAATAGTTTCATGCCAAGAGACTTCAAAACTTAAACAAAAAATAGATTATTACTTAAAATTATTTTCATATTTTCCATGACTTTAAAGTAGACCGAAGATAGCTTATTTATCTACCTTACAAGGAGAATAACTTCTATATCTATATTATCTACCCTTAGGTATACACAAATATGCAAATATGCAAAAAATATGCATATTTATCTATATTATCTATATCTATATAGATAATCTATATTATCTATATTATCTATATTATATTATCTACCCCATCATATACACAAAAATAATATATCTATATTATCTATATTATCTACCCCACACAAATATGCATACAACACCTCTTTGGACTCCTGTCGAGCTTTGATCTAGCGACAGCCTCCTGTCGTGCTTTGATCTAGTGACAGGTTCCTGTCGAGCTTCCAAAGCACGATAGGAAGCCAGCGACACCTCTCTCCTCCGTGCTTAGGTTCTACAGATCGGTCGTTTCTTTAAAATCCGACTTTTACCCGGTTGTGATTTCAACGAACGACCGACGCCTATTTGTGTCTAAAATCGAAATCGGGATACAGTTTTTGCATAAAAAAATAAAAATAAATACATAAAAAAAATTTCACGGTGGCCACCATCTTGGAATGGAGCTGCCTAGTTTTCCTGCAACGTGGGCCTGTTGACCGTAAGCAATGGTGCGTATAGGGGCATCTCAGCTGTTTTTCCCTAAAAAATAAAAGACATCTATTTTTAGCAGCCAGATAAAGATCCAACGGTTGATCTCTTTCTGGACTCTTGCATATAGGGATTTGACCTCCTCGTTAGCCCTAACATGCCAAATTGCCCGGCGCTGGTGACCCACGGTCCACAGTGGCCTGCCAACTGCGGCTCTTGTCGTCCAGAAGACCACGACAGCACAGCTAACCACTCGGGATTTTTAATATTTATATTTTAATTTTTCTAATTTGAATAAATAAATGTTTGTTTATTAAAATTAAATAAATAGCATCCTTCTGCTAGACCAATTGTTGGGTGATATATCCAGCTAGTTCAAGGCGTGGCATTTTGAATTTCTGTCAAACATAATGACAGGATATAGATGCAACTGTTAGGGCCGTATGGCGGGCATATCTTTCCAGAAGGAATTGTGGGCTTTCTCCACCCGCCGAAATGGTAGGATTTGCCTAATTATAAAATCGTGTGCGACGTCCTGTCTGGGACTATGCTCATTTGACCGTCTAGCTGGGTGAGACTGAGAGAGGTTGGGAGAAAGGAAGAGAGGAAGGGAGGGAAGAAGAGAAAGGAAGAGAGAGGGAGAGAAGAGAGAAAGAGAGAGAGGGAGAGGGGGAGGAAGGAGTGTCATCTCCCATCCGTGGTCCGCAAGATAATTTCTTTCGACAATCTATTTTAATATTGAAAATAGTGTAGGCTAGCCATTAAAACCGGTAATTTAGTTAAAATAAACTTAATTTATGTTAGTTAAATAATGTTTAGTTAGGTGATAGGTATAGGAGTATGTAGTATCATTAAGTGGTAAACTTGTTATTGTTTGCTAACACCCAGTTAGTATTGGCGTAATTTGTAGGGTTGATTTAGGATATAATACATGTAGTGGAATTTATAGCATAGATCTAAAGTAGATATATGTGAGTTACTTGTAAGTAGCAACGCTTGGGCTTTTTGCACATGCATGATGTAGATTGTTCTATGCATCGTACATGCTATTATTTGTTTACGCTGTTTAATCCATTTGTTTGTACAACATAATGAGCAGTTGCGATGCAATAATGACCATTTAGCTATTTTACAATTTTTGTAATGGCTTACAAAGACAAAAACCCCGGACGAAACAATTATATCCTACGGAAATTCACTGTCATGCACACACATTGCTGAATTTTTTATAATATTCTGGCAAAGGCATGTAATTTTCCATGTACACGAAACGTGCTTACTGACTGTAATAAAACCGACACATTATGACCATTAACACGTTTTTCCACGGTCCAATGAGGCCTCATGCCAAAAGCATGACGTAGGAAGCCACTTGGCACCTAGCTTACACCCCGTGGGCCCGGGGGAGTGCCGAAGAGAAGGCGGGCTTGCGGGGAGAGGGTCTGTGTCGGCAGCCACCTCTTCGGCCGCTGTGATAGATTCATCAATGTCGGCGGCCTTGTCTCTAGCCGCCTACATTGTCTTGGTCAATGTCGGCGGCCTTGTCTCTAGCCGCCGACACAGACCCTCCCCCCTCAAGCCCATACTCTCCATGCCTCTCCCCAGGGCCCACGACGGTCTTTGCAAGCTGCAAAATGCCTTCCTAAGCTATGGAATTGGCATGAGGCCTCGTTGCCTTAGGGAGTGTCGTCTCAGCTCGAGCTCTACGGCGCATTCCTTTGAAACCCTCACGGCGTATCGGCTTCCGGGCTCGATCGGCTTACGGTCCCAAAGGAACTCGCCATAGAGGTCGACCGAAGACGGCACTCCCCCGGCCAATGAGGCCTCATGCCAACAGCATGACCTAGAAAGCCACTTGGCACCTAGCCTAGACCAGTGGTCCCGGGGGAGGGCCAGAGAGAAGGAGGGCTTGAGGGGGAAGGTCTGTATCGGCGGCCATATTAAATACCGCCGACACTGATTGACCTATTTCGGCAGCATACCAGGAGGCCGCCGACACAGATGCTATTGGAAACATACAAAAAACTGTGGAGCCTACACATGTTGAATAAACAAATTTTCTCACTTGGTTATCAGCGCGCCGCGCGGCGCGGGCTCCCTGCAGGTCGTGGGTTTGAGCCCCACCGCGCCCCTTGATTTTTTTATTTTATTTGTGTCGGTGGCCTGGGGTATGCCGCCGACACAGATGGTATCCACGCTCCGCCGCTGGCCCCGCATGTCAGCAACCACGCCTGACTGACGCGTGGGACCGCTTAAACGTCCTCCTGTTCAACCCGTTATTATTCCGTCTGGGGGGAGTGTTCAATGTCGGCGGTTCTAGTGTAGCCGCCGACCTATCTCAATTGGTGGCCTCCAAATTTGAATTTTCATTTGGCGGGCGGGAGGGGACTAAGTTGTGTCGGCGGTGAAGTTTTAGCCGCCGATACTATCTTCCTCTGTGTCGGCGGCTGGCTTTGGGCCGGCGACATTGTTCTGTCGGCGGCTTCTGGCCGCCGACACTAACTTTTCTGGCCGCCCACATAGAATTCGTTTCTTGTAGTGAAAAATGGTGCCAAACTGAAAAGTAAAGCAATGCAACATTGAAAAGTAAACACCAAAACATTGAAAAGAAGCATTAATTAAAACATTGACAAGTAACTATTGCAACATTTAAATGAAAGCACTGAAACATTGAAAAATAACCGCTGCAATATTTTAATTATAGCACTGAAACATTAATAAATAGTTGCTGCAACACTTGAATTATAGCACTAAAACATAAAAAAAATAGCTGGTACAACATTTGAATGAAAGCACTGCAACTTCATCTGGGCAAACAGAATAATGTTTTAGAAACACAAATAAGATGTTGCACAAAAGCAAATGAAGTTTCTCAATCAGGCAAATTTGGGATTATCTTCTTCCCTAAATCCACTCATCTCCTTCCAAATCCCGTCATCTTCTTTAAACTCGAGCATCTTCTTCTCTAGATTGGGCATGAGAGAGATGGGGAGGAGGTAGCTCGGGCATGTAGAGAAAAGTTGAGTTCTAGACCTGAGAAAATGGGAGGAGGAGCAAAGGACCACGGAGGGGGCAGAAAGGGGCGGTTGATGTCATGGTTAGCCCAAGTTGGAGCTCCAAAGTATTTAAATGGCAATGAGTGTTAGAGCCTACCACATTCCTGCCATCTAATGGTCCAGTAGCGATCTAGCTCCCTCGAGACCAACACATGTTCTTGGGCCTAGGTCACCTACATCTGCTAAATAAATAGTAGTAAGAACCAAATTCAGTACAGAGAAGTAGTTAAGTAAAAATATATTAAAAATATAGAAAATAAGTGTGCTCAATAGGTTCTAGAATCACCCCAAACGGAGCTGTGGTTATCTAAATCTAAGCTACTCTATAATTGAGTTTGGCCTAGATCCAACTGTATATCACATCTGTCTATTCTATTCATCCATCATCCAACAGCCATAATTTTTCAGGAGTTTGCTATCAACTCAATACGTACGTAGAGACCACATACTCTTTACTCGATACATATAGACCACAGACTCTTTACTCGATACGTATAGACCACGGACACGTAGGTCTCTTGACTCGATACGTATAGAACACGGACACTTAACTCGGTACGTATAGACCACAAACTCTTGCCCATATATACACGGGATTAATTTTTATTCTCCCGTTATAAATCTTCCTAATCCAAATTTTTCCTAATTGCGGTGGTAGCTTGTTTGCCTAATCATTAGACAGTTTTCTTTTCCACATGAACTCCTTGGACGGGTTATACATTTCTGGTAATAAAGTGTTAATGCAAGTAAGAACCTGTAGTACTTTTATATGATAATTTGGGGATTTGTAATAGTTGAATATTTTGGCCCTGCGTGACATCATGCTATAATAATGCTTGAGCTACTCTTATTATTGTTCTGTTGCATAATTTTGATTTGGGCTCGCATCTGAAGTGGCATTATAGTGGACATGTATTCGGGTGTATTAGCCTAAACCCACATAATTACCTCATGATCTTGGCATAAAGGGGCCATTAGCATGTGGTAATTGGGATAGGCTCGTCTCAGGTGGTATCAGGGCAATGGTTATGAGAACCACGCATAGATACCAGTGTAATTTCTTAAGGCGTAATTTAAATAAAAAGATCCCAAAACCATTGTTGGCATTTGCATCATCATGCATGCATGGTAAATCTCATTCTGCCACCGCATCATACATTTTAAATTACCAGCATGGCCATAAGTGGCCCGGTGGTCGGGGACTTCTTAAACCTTGTCAATAATGTCCTCATCAGGCCTGGAGGAGAAAGAGGTGCTACGGGGAGGAGGGAGATGCTATAGAAACTGATCTAGATCTACTTAGATAACTTGAAATTTTTTTGGTCGGCTCACGCGGGAATGGTGGGCGTGCTCTTCTCAAATTTTCACTTAACTCAGGAATTGCCGAAAATTGACGCTAAAAACTTTTTGGAAAGTTTAATTGATCAGAATCAATTTATTTTTGTAATTGAAAATCATATTTTGATTATAAGTTAGATATTTATTATTTTTATTCTATAGTCATTTTTCAATAGAATTAGTCCATATTACATTACTGAACTATCTAAAAAGTCCTATCTACACCATAAACGACGAAACTGATTATTTAACACCACCATCTATAAAAATAGGATCAAACTGCATTCTAGGTGCTTTTGGAGTGTGATTTTGCTGACATGGCATCCATATTTATCCTCATGACTTGCACATTTGGTATAGTTTACTTTTACTATCCAAAATTCTAAAAATTAATATGTAAATATCGAGAGTAATTATTGTAAGGATTCTCAAAGTTTCAATATCCAGAACAACTGTTTTAATTAATTCAACATTTTTTAAAAGACATGTTTCAAATTTCTTGAGATATCATAATTTGTAAACATTATTTTCCATGATATTTGTGCGGTTAAGTATTTTTTAGAATTTCTCGGGTCTAAAAGTTAGTAATTTCTTCATGATTTAAAATTATTTTAAAGGCAAAATAAACACCAATAACAACACGTCTTATTAATCTCATAGTGGGCCTGTAGCCACTAGATAGGACAAGCATCATGACGATCGTCACAGTAAATATATACACGACGTCAACTCTAAACCACCAAGTGAACATCAATTCCTCTATTCTATGATAATTTGTATTGTTATTTTTATGACGAAATTTCTTGTTTCGTCACTTATTTATATGGGCTGAGGGTATGCAATGCACGTAATGACGAATAAAAACAATTCGTCATAGAAACGTGCATTTTCATGACAAATGTTCATAGTGTCACGACGTATTCGTCACAAATAACCAATTTTCTTGTAGTGCTGCCATGCATTGCTTTAGCCTTCAGAAATATCAATACGGATCCAATGTTATTTGAACCAAATTTGAGTTGATTTAGTAAAATATCAATGTCATTTTTCATTTAATGTGGACCCAACCTTGTATATGTGATTTTATGGATGTGAGGGCTTTGCATTTGCGATTTTTTGACATAAGAGATTTGTACATGTGATTTTGTCGTATACGTGACCATGGGTGTGTAAATTAAAATATGTCTAATTTTTCATTTAATATGAATCCAAACTTTGTATATGTGATTTTTGTGGATATGAGAGCTTTGTATGTGTGATTTTTAAATGTAAATGCTTTGTATATATATATGTGATTTTGTGTTATTTATGAGCATGGATGTGTCAAATATGTGTTGCTGATTTTCTTTACAAAGGACATCACTAACAAAACCTGAGACAAATCAATTTTTATTGGTTATTTTTTTTCCGTAGAAACTTATCACTGACTGGTCAGACATGGAACTGCTAATGATAATAATAGTCGCTAGGAATTGGGGTAATGAACTGCTAGTTATACACAACATAATGCTAGCGGTTCAGGTAAAGAACCGCTAGTGATATAATTGTTATCACTAGCAATTGGGTCAGAGATCCACTAGTGATTATTATTATTTCAGAACCGCCGGTGATAATTCTCGATTATCATTGTGATGTAATCACTGGCGATTTAAGAACCGTTTGCATCAGTAGTTTGGAGTGGAAATTTTTCGTGGTAGTAGGAGCTAGAACCGCTAGCGATAATTCTCGATTCTGACTGTAATCTAATCACTGACGCTTTAAAAATAGTTTGCGGTGGTAGTTCCGAACGACAAGTTGTTTCTGTTGTAGTGGGAACCTCGCAGATGTTTCTCAGTTGATATTACAGAACTCTGGCAGATGCTATATGAGAAATGAGGTGGTAAACCCTGTCGGGATTATATGAACAACGCCATTGTAGCAAGAGATCGACTACTCCCCACCACAGGTTATAATTGGGCAACGCAGTAAACGAGCAATTAACCTGCACGAAATGATCGGGAGGTGGTTAGGGAAGGGGGACACCTGAATCTCAAACGAGGCACGTACGTACGTACGTATCCACGGCCCCACGCACGTCACACACATTTCGCGCCGTTTCCTAGCCATCCGCTCCGCTCCGCTCCACGGCCATGGCCGGCCACTCGCCGCCGCGGCGGACGCTGTCCATGGGGAGCGGCTCCCTCGGGCGGCGCTTGGCCGCCGGCGACGCCGCCTCCGGCGCCAGCCCCAAGCCGGCCGGCACCTTCTCCCGATCCATGTAAACTAATCCCCTCCTATGCATGCATCCATCGTCGTCGTTGGCGTCTTTGGTTGGTGAGTGGTGACGCATTGCGACGCGCGCGCCCATGCATGCAGGACCATGGGCAGCGAGAGGACGGTGAAGCGGCTGCGGCTGTCTCGGGCGCTGACGGTGCCGGAGAGCACCACCGTGCTGGAGGCGTGCCGGCGGATGGCGGCGCGCCGGGTCGACGCCGTGCTCCTCACCGACTCCAACGCCCTCCTCTGCGGCATCCTCACCGACAAGGTGCACACTTACGACGCCTTCCATTGCACCATTTGATACGCCGAATCGCCGATTTCTCTCGCATTGTAGAGACCAGAAGTTTCTTCCATTATCTAAAAATGGACCATTTACTCTCTAGGACATTGCAGCGAGGGTGATCGCCCGTGAGCTCAAGATCGACGACACGCCGGCCTGGAAGGTCATGACGAGGCACCCCGTCTTCGTCCTCTCCGACACGCTCGCCGTCGAAGCGCTTCAGAAGATGGTACAAGGTGGATCAAATCGAACAACTAGCCTCTCCTTTATTAATTCCCACCATTTTCATAACTCAAGAACTAGCTTTTTTTGTTAGATTATGAAAGAAACTTCTATCCTCAGCACCCTTCGGAGACTGGCTAGCTATATACGCGTATCAAGAGTGCTCTGTTGCTTATATATATGTTTCAGGCAAGTTCAGGCACCTGCCGGTGGTGGAGAACGGCGAGGTGATCGCCATGCTCGACATCGCCAAATGCCTCTACGATGCCATCTCGAGGATGGAGAGGGCGTCGGAGAAGGGGAAGGCGGCGCTGGCCCATGCGGTGGACGGCGCCGACAAGTACCACTGGGGAAGCACCACCAACGGCTATCCCAATCCCAGTTCAGGTTGTGCCTATTTGAACCAATTGTTATTTGTTCCTGGCTACGAAATGGCTCAAGAGGTACTGCAAGATCAAGCTAGCGATCGCAAGAGAAAATAATTGATCGATCTTCTGGTTTTGATTGCAGGTAATCCGAGCCAGAGCCCGAACCCGAACTCCTTGATAGAAGCACTCAAGGAGCAAATGTTCAGGCCGTCCTTGTCGACGATCGCCGCCGTTTCGGACTCAACGTTGGTTCATGTCTTCATGAATCATGGACACTTCCACCTTTTTCTTGTACACACACGTACATATATATGCTAGATCTTCACTCTGTGCTTGCTCATGCGCCTACTTGTCCATGGATGATCAATGGCAGGGTTGTGATGGTGTCACCAGGTGACTCGGTGCTCGCGGCGACCAAGAAGATGCTGGAGGTGCACGCGAGCTCGGCCGTCGTGGCCGTCGGGAACAAGGCTCAAGGCATCCTGACGTGCGTGAGCTCGCTTTCTGCCATTGCCATTGTCATCTATATACTCCTTTCGTTTTAAAATATAAGGCACAATTTAATTCGACACGGTCTTCCACACTATGCTTCGACGCTTAATTTCTTTTTATCATGTACCATTCATAATAACAAAGCTATGGTCACAAGAAAATAGTTGCAAATACGAACCCAATATATGGTATCATATTTGCATCACGAAATCTATATTGTTAGACGAACCATTAGACAAATATTGTTAGACAAAGAAACATACACTACTAGAGAAATGGCCTAATTTACCGACACATTAGTACCGGTTGGATTGAAACCAGTACTGATAGTGTACCAATACCGGTTTGTAACAACAGTAGTAATTTTAGACTTTCAGTACCGGTTGGAGGCAACAGTAAAGATACCTTTTGCAGGCGGTAAAGGCCAGCTGGCGCACAGACTTATCAGTACCGGTTCGTAATACAAACCCGTACTGATATGACGAACCGGTACTAAAGGTCCATTCCAGCAAACTTCAAAAAAATGCATATCCTACTCTAATCAATATGTGTGAGTGGGTGGGTGGGTTGGTTAGAAGGATGAGTGGAAAGTCATGTAGTGGCATAAGATCCTAGTTCGAGTCTTGGCCAGGTTGGCCATATTTTTTAGATATTTCAGTGGCTATAGTTCTGGTTGGGGCAACCGGGACTAAAAAACACATGCCTTTAGTCCCGAATTTAATGTCCCGGTTTTCCCGGGACTAAAGGCCATTTGCCTAGTAGTGATAGAGACTATATCTCTTCACTCCTTTTGATATTCTATATCGGCTATGAATTCCTGGCAGTTCGAAGGACATCTTGATGCGCATGATCGCCAAGAACCTCCCCGCGGACTCCACCCCTGTTGAGAAGGAAAGTGATCTGATCTTGTCGTGTCGTCGAGTTTTCATGCTCTGCTGAGGAAAAAACAAGCACATGTGATCAACCCCATTTATGCAAATTTGATCGACCGAATGTGGTTCACCAGGTCATGACTCCGGACCCCGAATGCGCCACGGTGGACACACCGATATTGGACGCTCTCCGAACCATGCAGGAGCGCAAGTTCTTGCATCTCCCCGTGATGGACAGAGGTAGGCAGAATAGAAATTAAACGAGTGATATGAGTCATGTGTATATATATTCATGACCGTATATATGTTTTTTTTTTATATATTTTGGGATTTTTCACCGTCTTTCTGCTTCGTGGTAGATGGCTCGGTCGTCTCCATTGTCGATGTGATCGACATCACCCATGCTGCGATCTCCATTGTAAGCTCGCGATTCTCCATCTGTACATCTACTTCATCCCTGATTAACCAAAGGGAACGCCTACCACACAATCGTCTGAAAAAAGTGTCGGATGATTTTGATAGAATCGTACTATAACTATACTAAAGTTACACGATATAAACAAGGGCAATTATAGTATTAACAGTGTACAATTTAAGATTGATTGAAACAAATGAACACGTGTATTTAGCAAATCATCATAGTAATAAAACATAGAAACTTATCAAATAAAATACATAATTGATAAATAGCAAATTTATACTAAAATTGCATCTTGGCAAGCCAGGCAATTTCAGTGTTATTAAAGTGCAAATTTGAAGTAACGGATAGGTAAAAACTTCAGGCGTCAGAAAATTAGCGAATCTGTTAACCAAATGGCGACTACAAATGTTGTTGGGGCAGGTTGACACTAGTGGCGGCGGGGTAGGGAATGATGACGCGACGGTCTCCATGATCCAGAGGTTCTGGGACACCGCCATGGCCTTGGGCCCCCTAGACGACGAGACCGACACCCACTCCCAGATGAGGTTGCAAAATTTCTCAATCTTTTATAAATCATGAACTGATTTTTGTATGAACAATTTCCTTGCTCCAACTTTTTTTTTTATCAAGCAGCGAGGCGTCGAGGTCCCAGATGATGTCTGAGGTTCACCATGACGCGGCAGGCGGCGAGGCCTTCCCATTGTTGTTCTCATTCAAGCTCCAAGACAGGCGAGGACGCATGCACCGGTTCAGCTGTGGTATTACTACTGAACGTTGCCGTTTTTTGCACAGTAATTACTGCTGCTGCATGATGCACTGTAGCTCGTATGACAAATCTGAAACTTCTGTCGCAGAGGTGCAGAGCTTGACGCCGCTGGTGACCTCCATCCTCCAGAGGCTCGATGCCGACATCAACCCGGACAGCTTGCCGCAAATCTTGGTAAGAGAGTGATATAATTCATGTAATAGTTCAGTGCAACGTTTCGGTCACTGGTTTTGAGAAGTTATTGGAGGTTCCCAGTCAGCCTGATTGACCAGATTCTGTTTTTCATTAGCAGGTAAATTTATGTAAATATTTTTTCAATGCTTACATTAGTCTATTGAAAATAGAGGAAATATCAGTCGACGTATTTTACATTAGTCAACAACTAATTTACATATAATTTGATATTGTAAACATGGTGCAACAATTAACTAGATGATATTTTTTTATCTGTTGTGAGTTCATTCACAAGAAAAAAACAAGGTACGCACGAGGCTATCTATAGAACTAAAGGTACGTGCCCAAATAGTACGTAGAATTTTTTTACAGTAAATTGTACAATGTTTAAAACATAGAACATATGTAAATTTAGTTACTAAGTAGTGTAAATACATCGACTGATATTCCATCTATTTTCATCAACCGATAGATAGCAATTCCGAAACCGATTTCCCACTTAGGTCCTCGGTTCGGAAATTTTACAGGGTCACAGATGGTTAATTAGGAACATTTCCTCCGCGGTTAGATTTCAACTGTTGTGTCACTAACATTTAGTCCTCATGTACTTAGGGCCCATTTGTTAGTAGCGCATATGCAGAGAGAGGTGCTGATCGCAAAGGATGTGCGTCCCTGTTTACTAGGCCCGTTCAAAAAAGAGAGAGCTTGTGGCATAATACAAAGGGAAAGTTTATCGAGATTCAAATAACTCTCGGTCATTTTGTGGACCTAGTACTCTTGTATGTGCACGGAAAAATATGCTATGAGAGAAACAAGAAAAGAAACAGGACACCCGACGGTGCGAGAATCAACTGGCACCTAAATAAATATCTGTCATATGAGGAACAGAAAATATGAAATACAAATTCACATCTCCTTACTCGCATACTGTGCCTCGCAGTACGAGGACGAAGACGGCGACAGGGTGGTGCTGGCGTCGGACGACGACCTCTCGGCGGCGGTGGACCACGCGAGGCTCGCCGGCTGGAAGGCGCGCACGAGCATCCATCCACACCAGCGTCGTCGATCGCTTCCTCGATTCCGCCTCGTGTGTCTGATCGATTTGCCCATGGTCATGACGTACAGGGGCTGAGGCTGTTCCTCGACTACTCCGGCGCCGGCGGCCGCATGCGGCGGCGGGGGAGCGCGGCGTCCGGCGGCGGCGGCGGCAGGGCGATGGACATGGAGAGCCGGGACGCGTGGGCGGCGGCGTACGGCGGGGTGGCCGCCGGCGCCGCGCTGGTCACCGGCCTCGGCGTGATGGCCTACCTGCGGAGAGCCGGCTGACATCCGGCGAGCCAAACATGCAGCGTATGTAATGCTTGATGCAAAAATCGTAATATGCACGTACTGTCAAGTTCGAGTTTGAATTTGAATTTGAATTCGAATTTGATTTGTTTTTTCAGGCGCGGCGCGAGCACCAGCTGGGCTGGGCCGGTGGCTCGGGAGGAAATGTTGTTGTAGGCGAAGCTGAGTTGGGCCCAAGGGTATGGCAGGGATGGGCTGAATTGGTTGGATACAAAGCTCAAAATACGGAGTTCATTACGTTATGTACATGCATGATGCGGGTTGAAAGAGAACGAATTTTATGCGGGTATACACCTCCGTGATGTTGGATCTCGCCTCAAGATCCATGGACACCCATTCCTCATCTTAAGCACCATTTTAAGCAAAAGTCCTTCAGCATATTCATCTCACGTAATGGTTAAATCAACGATTAAGCCTATTCCAATTGAAAAGATAAATACTTTCTGTTTTAAAGGCTAGATTTATTTTATTATGTAGCCACCTCTAAAACCTTTTAGAAGTAATCACTATAATTAGAGTGGAAAAACATATTTAAAAATTTTTCAAATCAAAATTCTACTCAATCAGCTTATCGTCACGCTATGGTTGAGCCATACCCGACATGCACCACCTTATCACTTTTATCCCCTCTTCTTTCTCTCTCTCCAACTTTAGTTTGGCCTATCGACAACATCACAACCAAATAGGGGGGTGGCCACGAGCCGAGCTTCAGCAACCAAGGGCTAGCTCGGCTCAGGCTTGGTTCGGCTCGTTCACCACACGAGTTGGAGAAAAAGCTCGGATCGAGCTTGTTCAAAGTTCAGTCCGAATCGTGAGGACTCGCGAGTCTGATGAACAAATTGATCGGTAATCTTTAGGGTCTAAAAAATAGGGGGTTTGGGCGATCTGTCAAGGAAGTCCTTTAATTTGAGCCTTTGATGACCTATGTTTTGGTTGTGTTTGTGGTATGTCTAATTGTATGTAAATAGATGGGCCAACTATTAGTGATACTAGCTGAAGTATACATGAAAATCTATGAATCCATGAGATATGAACGAACCATGAACGAACAAGCTCTAGGCTCGGTTTAGCTCAAGCTCGAACTCGTTGGCCTACGAGCCGAGCCCTAGCCAAACCAAAACCGAGCAAGCTACGAACGGCTCGCGAGCTTCGAGCAATATTGCCAGCCCTACAACCAAAGCACCACCTTGACTAGCAATATGATCTGGGGTTCTGGCCAAGCCTGCCTCTTCGCCGTTACCTAAGCAAGCTCCCTGTACCGAAGTGGCGGCTGCCGCGAATCCGATGCACCGAGCTCGGTTTCTTCGGTGGAGGCATTGTCTACTGGCGATGAGCGCATAACCGCAACGTCTATTGATGGAGCAGGTGTCGGGATCGAATGGACCCCCGTCGCTGGCCAACTCCTGCTCATCTCCTTCCTCGCCATTGCCATCGTTTGAGTAGGAGTACGAGTACTCCCTAGATGCTTGCAACCCAAACCAAGTTTGTATGGTCTATAGCTCATCGTCACAGTGTGTGCCATCCTCGGCCGCCACAGGAGCTCGTTGCGCCACTGACTCACCATGTTGTTTGCTGAGCCAGTGCGGATCAGTTCCATTTTTAGCATCGCCCCGAGCAGCTAAGCACCTGAGCGCCATCTAGTGTGGGCCCAGCAACCCAGCTAGGACAAGACCGGACACTTTGCTAGGGATGCCTTGGGTGATTTGACTACTCAACCTTAGAGCCATGAGACTAATTTGGACCGGTAACTCTCCTATGTTAAGACCAGACAATTCATGCAGTGTGGTTCACAATAGGATTTGCAATCATATATATTTTTGTCGGTTAATTGGATGGTCAATTGGATGGCTGAGATTAATGGCACTGTGACGAGGCTTTTTTTTTTCTTTGACCGGCTGCCGTCTCCGTTTTTATTTTTCTTGCTTTGATTTTTTTTTTAAAGTTTTGCTTGCCTTGGAAATCGTCTGGATGATCACTCGTGAACATATTTTTTTTCTTCCGCAAACTTAATGGATGACAGGGCCACTGTCAAGTGTTTTAAAAAAGCAACTGCCTTGTAGTGTTTAGCTTTAATTAACCCCTTGTTACAGGTACGGGTATCAACTATCAAGAATCGTTCATGAACCAGATTAATCGGCAAGTTCACTAAAGGTGATTTTTTAAGTAAAAAATCGGATAATCGCCTTCTATTTAAATTAATAGCAGGAAAAAATTACAAGGGGTTAATGGACCCTAGAATAGAAAGAAGTTCTAATTTACAAATCTTGCGCCCGTAGCCCCCAAAGGCGCAAGTCCTCTAGAATGAGAGCTAGGAGAATATTGGGTGGTCATTTGGTTTGCCGAAAAATTATGGAGTTACGTTCAAGCTAGATGTGCGACATGATTGTCAAGATGGAGTAGCTTCCAGCAGAAGCTTGAAAAAAAGATGTAGATGGACCATCACAAAACGATGTCCTCTTTGTTGGCCCAACCTTGGGGCTTGAGGGCGTCGTTGTTCAGGGCATCAGCAGCACCCTGTCAAATTGCATCCAGCCCAAAAAAAGATGGCTAAATCTTGGCAATAGAAAGGGCAAAAGTAGTAGATTGGCAGTTGTTGCCGGAGCTAAGTCGGTTGTGGAGAGGCGATTTGTGAACAATTAGCAAGTGCAGACTTTGCCTTTGAAAGGAGCCCATATCCTTCAAATTTGGATGTTCATGGGAGCATACGTCCAGAGAGATTGAAGCACCATGAAAATTGGTCCCTGATTTCTGGCGTGAGGTTTAGAGGAGCAATGAGCCCTAAAGTTGGATAAAAACCGACATCATACAGGGGTGAATTGTCATTGTAGATCGAGAGCCATTTGTTTCTTTGGTGGAGGCATTGTCTGCCAACGATGAGCGCATAGCCGCAACGTCTATTGATTGAGCACGTGCCGAAATCGAATGGCCCCCCGTCGCCGACCAACTTCAGCTCATCTCCTTCCTCGCCATTGCCATCGTTTGACTAGGAGTAGCCCCTAGATGCTTGCAACCCAAACCAAGTTTGTATGGTCTATAGCTCATCCAGGGCCGTTCCTGAGTTTTTTTGGGCCCCGAGCGAAATTATAAGCAGAGGCCCCTAACATAAGTATCAAAATATTTTTATATTACTATATATCAACTAAAAAGACCCTATTCAATGTATTATAGGAATTGTTACCAATGAAAAGATAAAAGTACAAAAGTAAGATTTTTTTACCTTAAACGTTTTGTAGAGACCATTTTAGAAATGTCTGTTAACATTTCTAGATGCATATTTCCATGGTGACATAATGTCGATAACGTTCTACAAGCAATGAATAGATTAATACAATAATAATTTGATTTGAGTTCTTTATAAACTATTCTCCATAATTTGGTAATCAAAATTAGTTAATCACCTGGCAACTAACGTGTGGCGAATAATCCAAAATAGAGTAGCAACTGGCAAACCTAGGGTAGATTGGAAAGTCTGTGACCGCTGACCACCGTTGAATAAGGTTGGGGATCTAGGGTTGATTAGAGTAGAGATCCTGAGCTCATCGTCGCGATGTGTGCCATCCTCGGCTGCCACGAGAGCTTGTTGCGCCACTGACTCACCATGCCGTTTGCTAAGCCAATGCGGATCAATTCCATTTTTTAGCATCGCCCCGAGCAGCTAAGCACCTGAGCGCCATCTAGTGTGGGCCCAGCAACCCAGCTAGGACAAGACCGGACACTTTGCTAGGGATGCCTTGGGTGATTTGACTACTCAACCTTAGAGCCATGAGACTAATTTGGACCGGTAACTCTCCTATGTTAAGACCAGACAATTCATGCAGTGTGGTTCACAATAGGATTTGCAATCATATATATTTTTGTCGGTTAATTGGATGGTCAATTGGATGGCTGAGATTAATGGCACTGTGACGAGGCTTTTTTTTTTCTTTGACCGGCTGCCGTCTCCGTTTTTATTTTTCTTGCTTTGATTTTTTTTAAAGTTCGGCTTGACTTGGAAGTCGTCTGAATATCACTCGTGAACATATTTTTTTTGCTTCCTCAATCTTAATGGATGACAGGGCCACTGTCAAGTGTTTTAAAAAAGCAACTGCCTTGTAGTGTTTAGCTTTAATTAACCCCTTGTTACAGGTACGGGTATCAACTATCAAGAATCGTTCATGAACCAGATTAATCGGCAAGTTCACTAAAGGTGATTTTTTAAGTAAAAAATCGGATAATCGCCTTCTATTTAAATTAATAGCAGGAAAAAATTACAAGGGGTTAATGGACCCTAGAATAGAAAGAAGTTCTAATTTACAAATCTTGCGCCCGTAGCCCCCAAAGGCGCAAGTCCTCTAGAATGAGAGCTAGGAGAATATTGGGTGGTCATTTGGTTTGCCGAAAAATTATGGAGTTACGTTCAAGCTAGATGTGCGACATGATTGTCAAGATGATGGAGTAGCTTTCAGCGGTTCTTGAGGGCGTCGTTGTTCAGGACATCAGCTACACCCTGTCAAATTGCGTCCAGCCCAAGATAAGATGGCTAAATCATGGCAATAGAAGGACAAAAGTAGTAGATTGGCAGTTGTTGCCGGAGCTGAGTCGGTCGTGGAGAGGCGATTTGTGAACAATTAGCAAGTGAAGAATTTTCATTTGAAAGGAGCCCATATCCTTCAAATTTGGATGTTCATGGGAGCATACGTCCAGAGAGATTGAAGCACCATGAAAATTGGTCCCTGATTTCTGGCGTGACGTTTAGAGGAGCAATGAGCCGCTAAAGTTGGATAAAAACCGACATCATACAGGGGTGAATTGTCATTGTAGATCGAGAGCCATTTGCCGTTACTAATTGTATCAAAAATGGATTGCGTCTGGAAGACAGACGTTAATTGCGAGAAAGTTGTGGGGTGAGATCCTTAGGACAATAGACAGAGAGCCGGTTGTCATGCCAAAAAGACGTATATGAATAATTATATACGCTACGTATCGAGAACAGCCCCGTCTTACCAAGGAAGGCATCTGTGACTTCGTTTTCCTTGATTTGGTCATTTAGTTTGGGCTGAACAGAAATGGTGGCAAGAAAGGATATATCTGAAGGAAATACTAATTGAGTCTCCATCATCTGAAGCTCGTGGATTAACTTAGGGCTAACATCCTTCAGAGATAGATGATTGCAATAGGATTTGCGACTAAGGGCGTTTGCCACTACGTTAGCTTTACCCGGATGACAGTTTATGCTCAGATCATAATCTTTAAGTAGCTCTAACCCCCTTCTTTGCCTCATGTTCAATTCTTTTTGGGTGAATATGTACTTGATACTTTTATGATCACTATAGATAATGCATGCACTTGGATCCGAAAAAGTAATGCCTCCATATTTTCAGGGCAAAGACAACGGCGCCCAGTTCAAGATCGTGGGTCGGATAGTTTACTTCATGTGGCCTTAAATGTCTGGATGTATGGGCTATAACCTTGTCATTTTGCATCAACACGCATCCTAGACTAGATTTGGATGCATCACAGTATACAACATATCCAACTCCATCTTCGGGTTGAACCAGGATGGGTGCTTCGGTTAATAACTGTTTCAATTTTTGAAACTAGTTTCGCAGGTATCGTGGTCCAAATGTATTTGTGCTCCTTTCACAACAGTTTCATGAGTGGAGATGCTATTTGAGAAAAAACCTTTCATGAATCTACGATAATAACAGGCCAAACCCAAAAAGCTCCTAATTTTTTATGGGCTCGTCGGACGCTCCCATGATTTAATTGATTCTATTTTTTCGGATCTACCTCGACCCCTTTATCAGAGATGATATGGCCTAGGAAGGATACTTGGTTAAGCCAAAATTCGCATTTGTTGAATTTGGCATAGAGATTCTCTTCTCTCATAATTTGAGGACTATCCTTACGTGACGTTCATGCTCTTCCGGATTTTTGGAAAACGCTAAAATATCATCGATAAACACGATAACAAATTTATCCAAAAATTTCATAAAGAGCTTGTTCATTAGGTTCATAAATACTGCTGGAGCATTGGTAAGGCAAAAAATATATAATGGCATATTCGTAATGCGGCTTGATTTTGATTTGATGGCATCCAGACCAAAAGTCAATTTTAGAAAACACGCATGCTCCCTTGAGTTGGTCGAACAGATCATCAATGCGAGGGAGATGATATTTATTTTTAATGGTTACTTTATTTAACTCACGATAGTCAGTGCACAACCTCATGCCACCATCCTTCTTATCTAAAAAAGGACAGGGGCACCCCATGGCTTGCATATAAATCCCTTACTTTTCAGTTCCTTTAGCTACCTTTTCAGCTCCACTAATTCAATTGGATTCATACGGTACGGTCTTTTTGATATTGGTGTATGGATCCCCTTTGTTTGACTTGTCTTAGAGAGCATTTAGACAGAAAGAACCAAACAAGCAGTTATGTCACATAAGTCAGCTAAGTTTGCGAAATAGGGCCTTAGTAGTGGCTGCGATTTGGTTGAGAACAGGCGACGAGGGACACAGCAGCGACGACTTAGGATGGCGATGATGACAGCATTCCAGCAGGAATCCGATGAGGAAAAGGAGAGGGTAAGGGAGAGGAGACTGAGGGAGCGCCTTGGGGATGATCTCGATCTTTGGGAACAATGACAATCATCGGTGGTAGCAAGGGGCAGCGTTGAAGATGGCACAAAGCGGATCCCGTCAATGGCGGCAGGACTCGGACAAAGGCGTGGTTGATAAGGGATGGCAGAGCGAGAGGGGCTTGAGGTGACACTGATGGCGGATGGGGAGGTCCAATGTGGCGGCATGACATCACTGGGATCGAGGAAGAAAGAGGTAGAGATGAGCCGATGGCAACTTGACTTTGGCGAAAATCGGGCATGACATCATGTAAATTGGTAAAGCAGTCTCATTACTTAATCTGTGTTGACATTATCAGCAAGACGAATCACCATAGAAACCGAGCCATAATGCAACAGAACTTTTTTTATTATTCACAACACAAATATGGAAAAAAAAGTATTAGATAATGACGATAGGTGATTGTGCAGTTCTACAGAGCATGGCAGTTGACGGCATCAACAGATTAGGAATAGCACCGGATTGCATGCAAAAAGAAATGAACTAGAAGACGCCGACGCAAGATGTTCCAAATTAAAATGAACTAACAAAAAGAACAAATGGCAGACAATCCATGAACTTGTAAGATCAAGTAACTTCGCAGCATGGGATGAAAGACAAACTTTACTGAACTTTATTGTTACATCACGCAAACAATTGAATCCATGAACCTGAAACCCAACAGAAGCAAATCTAACAACCTTGCTGCAAATCTGAAAAGGATGTAAAAACTGTTGAAATTAATTCTTGTGCACTGAATTGTATCTTTCCTGTTTTTTCTTTTGGTTTCTTTGGTTCAGTTTGCTGTTGGTTTGTGCTGGTCAATGTGATCAGTTAGTTTGTTCAGCTCGAGGCTTGCTTAGTTCAGGCTAGAGCGGATTATTAGGAGTAGTGGAGTTGTGGTGTGAGTGGCACACGATGCCATGTTGTGTGGGATGGCACATGACATGTGTGGCATAGTGGGTTTTGAGTCTTATATATATATAGAAATAGTCAAAAAAAATGCTGTCAGTTACAGCACCAAAACTTTTGCTCTGTTTCTGTTCGTGTGTTCAAGTGCTTGTTCTCAGCCAGGGGTGGACCAAAAGATCGGGCTCGACAAGTATTCGAAATCGGTTCGAGTTTGGATCGAAATCGGATCGGGCTCGAGTGTAAATCGAGCCGAATTCGAGCATAGGTCCAAGCTCGAGATCGTTTCGAGCTACTCGGTTGAGCTCGATACATCAGCCCATATACCTTATTTCACCCTCGTATATGACTCCACCGGCTAGCAAAGTGGCCCACAGCCCATGTCTTTCTTCCACCCTAGTGCCTTCGACGGTGGCCACGCCAGCGATAGCACCCTCGGCTCCTCCCCAAGCCCAGCAACGCAGGCGGCCACATCCCCTTTGGCCTTGAGCACCCGACTCCAAGCTCGAAAGCTCGAATCAAGCTCACGATTGATCTCAAGCCCGCCTCCATGCTCGCGAGCTCGATCTCAAGCCTGGCATCAAGCTCGGACCCTAACCGAGCTCGAGCTCGACCTCGCTTGGCTTGCTCAAGATCAGATCGAATCCACCCCTATTCTCAACGTTCTAGCTGATGAGCAGCACACCACAGTGATAGAGAGGAGGGAGATTGAGTGCATACATGAGAGAATTGAGAGCCAAAACCCAACAAAAATAGATCAATGCTGCATAGACACTTTACAACATAAATTTATATAGCAAAACAACAAAATATTTAAGTATGGAGATATTGTTCGGTTTTCATTAGTATGACATAATCTTAAAAGCTAGAAAAAGATAGTCTTTTTTACGACATATTTCTCTTCCTTTGTCTTTGAACTAATATTTTGTGCGAGGCCAGTGCTAAATCTGTGTGCTAGACTTGAACAGCCAAAATGAAGTAAAGAATATAAAACCCCAACCAACAAGATTAGTCTAAAATGTACCGCTACAAATTTAGCCATGTTTTGGGGGATTCAGATCATAATAGCATGTACAATGTAGAATGTGAAACTAAGTACAGCCATGGTCAGCATATTAAATCTTGTAAATATCAATATAAATCACTGTAAGCATACAAAACTCAAATTTACCCAAAGAATCTAATATGAAGCCAAGAACAAAAGTAACTGGGGGTAAGGTCTTGCTCCCACTACGCACCAAATGATATCAATTGCAGGTCAGATATGATACGAATAGCATAATTTGGAAAGGAGGATATGTCTTGAGATGGGAGAGTGAATCCTGCCTTCACCAACAAAAAAAGTTCCAACCCTTAATTTTTGTAGAATTAAACCTGCTAACATCACTCGTGCCAAGAAAATTTCGTTCTCGATGCGTTTTGGCAATTTATTCTTTACTGAGAGCATAGAGAGAGAGAGAGAGAGAGAGAGAGAGAGAGAGAGAGAGAGAGAGAGCACCTTTCAGAGATTGTGAGGAAGATGGGTGACAGAAAACGAAGTCGACCTCCATGGCCGCGACGGTCAGTAGCGTCGAAGCGAAGGTGGCGACATCGCGGAGGCGGACCAAGATGAGGAAAGGCGGTGCAGGGCCAAAGCTATGCGACGACGCGGCCCTAGTTCCGAGACGGGGCTGCGCAGGCGCAGGGCCGAGGGCATCTTAGGGAAGGTGGCACCGAACAGAGATAGCGATGTGCCACGCAGGGCGAATACGACGCGGGACAAGGGCGCACGGACGACTGACACCATGAGCGAGTGAGCAACGGCGCGTTAAGGTTGGGAAGGAGTAAAGGTTGAGGTGAAGAGAAGCGAGGGAAGGAGCAGAGGTGGCAAGAGATGGAGTGGACAACAGGGGCGACGGTTGGGTGGGTAGAGGCGAGGCTAGATGGCGGAGTGCAGCAGTAGAGCAGAGGTGGCAGGAAAGGGGAGAGGACAGAGGGGGTGGTCCGTGGGAGTCGTTGATCATGGATTGAAGGGCTAAGATGGTAAATTGGTGAAACCACCTCCACCGCCACAAGGGGCTTTATAATAGTAGAGAAAGTTATGTAGTAATATTGCAAAATATTAAGCAAGAAATTGACTTAAATTCACACCTGATGGTATTCTTTTTCATTGATATCTCTTTTTAGAACGCTCACAGCAGTACTAAGAATTTCCTGCTTGGTTAACACAGCAATGGAATCTCTTCGACAGAAAAGCATAATATAATAATGAGTACATTTCTGCAGGCAAAAAAGTTAGTCCTTAGTATAGAGCCCTGTAGATATCCAGATGGCATCAGTGCATTCTCAAATTCGCAGTACATTGAGAATCCTTTATCACAGGCTTTGCAACAAATACATGATGAACAAAAACAACACCTTTATATATTAAAGCTATCAGCTCATCGTCAGAAAATGAAGCACAACTTTTAGCAGCATTCGTCAGAGCTTGAACTTTGGATCCATCCTTTCTGTCGGAGGCATATTTTGCTGCCAACTGCCTTAATCCTACAGTGAACACATAACCAATATTAATATATTATTGCAGTTGAAGAGTTCGACTCAATTAAGGCCCTGTTTGTTTCAGCTTCTAGCCAGCTTTTAGCCCTAGAAGCCAGAAGCTCAAACAAACAGCCAGCTTTTGGAATCCCCTTCAAAGATGCCAAAAGCCACCAAAAGCCCAATTTGTACTGTGATATGAGCTTTTTCCAGAAGCCAGTTTTTTATGGCTTCTCCTAGAAGCAGCTTTTAGAGAATCTGCAACTCCAACAAGCTCAAACAAACAGGGCCTAAGACAAACATGCAACTGCTGTTAATATTTATACATATAAATCTATTATGCATGCAAATCAATATTAATATATTAATTTTGTCTTTCTTCCTTACTGTACATATGTAACTGCTGTTAATATTTAAAATATTTTCATAGTAGGAGCCTCTCCTATTATGATTTTTGATCGAAAAGAAATCAGGACAAGCATGCAGTACATAATAACAGAAATAAGTGTCACATGTCAGTGAAGAGGAAAAATGTAAGTGTCAGGGTTGGTTATATTGCAATAGCTCAGAGAGCAATATGTAGAGTACATTGACGCAGCACAAGAGTAAACCCTAAAATAGAAGGAAATACCACACATACTATTAACAGTTCTCTTTTACATCATTGTATTAGACTAGAACCTCACCTGTTTAGGCTAGACACTGTCTGTGTGCAATTGAATGCTCTCCCATGTAGCACCAAAGAATGTTCAGTTATTCTTTGTATACCCAGAATATAGCTAAAATAACTCAAAAGGTTTACTAGCAGGCAACAGTGCACCTCTTATTTCGTTATTACCCAATGCAAATTGTTACGTGAAAAGAAACATTAAATATTTCATAAAAACTAGTTAGCTAAGTTGACATTGCTAAATAGAGAAGCGCTACTAGTATTTTATTGAGGGAGCATTTACACTCATGACACTATTTAAAATTCACATTTATTTCCATGACACCCGGACCCACTCAGTGCCTCAAATGGCCCCACATGTCATATATACATGAAATTGGCATACGAATTGGCTGTCATGGGGCTAATTTTTCCTTTTATTGATGGTAGAACAACCAGTGTTCACAAGGAGCTAGGCACTAACTGGGGCAGCAGACCAGTGCCTAGCACCTGATTGCTGCCTAGGCGTCTCCGCAGGAGGATGCTGCCTAGCTCCACCTAGAAGAACACCGAGAACACAACAAACATAGATGCTTGGTGGTATGAAATTCAATTAAATAAGCTAGAGCAATAGGGGCATGGTTGAGCTGGTGAGGTGCAAAAGCACCTTCAATTGTCATACGTGCTGCACCCACAGAATATATAGATAATGAACTATAAAAGAACAAGTACTAGAAATTGGAATGGTAATATTGAAAATTGGATTAGAAAGAAAAGACAAACTAAGATAACTGGCAAACGTCTACAAAATTACCTGCGGACTTTATTGGCAACAAAAATAGCATCCAAAACTGACCGCTCATGGCTATCATTTCCTTGAACAGTGCCATATCTGGCCTTACTAATGTTTGTATCAAGCCGCTTTGAAGGAATATTTGACCAGGTTGAGTTATTGGTTTTCCTTTGCTGTTTATTGCTGCAAAATTCTTGGGAGTCAGGCATAGTTGTCCTGCAAACTGACCAAGCACTCTCTTGATCCTTGACTATACGTGGATAATGTCTCACAAAGGACGAATCAGCTTCTTGTATAAATTTACAGTCCTAAAGTGTTATCCTTCTTCTACACAATGGAATCAATATCCTCCTCATCAGATCTTCTTTTTCGATGACTCTGTCTGCCTCCTTCATAGGGATGGAGTCCATTTTTGTAAATTCAAGAAGAATTATATCCCTTTCGCAAGCATATTCATCATCATCAAACAATAAAGAACTTTCACAGACCGATAAACCACGCACCAAATCAGCATATTTTGGAAGCTCTTTCAAGAAAATCATCCTTTGAATAGGTTGGAGCAAGATGCATTAGAGCATCAAATCGATTCACTTGTGAGACCTAATTTAATTAATTGAATAAGAAAAAAATACAATTAGAAAACCACAGCCGTTAACTTTATTTTTATCTTTTTCCATCTCATAAACTGAAATAGGACCATCTCAGAACTAACCTGAGTTAACCATTTCTTCAGGAGCACTTCCAGTGGTAGTGAGAGAGTGGGGTAACTTGTGTGTTGGATTACAATTATAAATTTCCAGTCTAGTGTTTTAACAACAATCCAAGAAAGAAAAGGATAGCACAATACTACGAGGGAGGGAAACAAAAATAAAACTGGAAAAAAACCTAATACGCATATTTTAGAACAATATATAAATTCATCTGAATCAATAGGAGAAACATATAAAGTTGGGCATTGTTAGCTAGCGGTTTAACTATATTTGACATTTTGAAATTTTGTTTTGGTGTCCTTGCTTACAAATTATAAACAAAACTCTCATAAATATTTTCATTTTCTGAATTAATGAATCTAATTATTTTGAGTTCAACCGGTAAGCATTTCAGAGAAAAGAACACTTAAATTTTTTCAGAGTTATTGATGGAATAAGTCTTTGTACTATTGGTCTTTGTGGCCTTTAGAACAGCATCTTAGACTAGCATCTAAGGACAGCATCTTAGACTAGAGCATCTAAGGACAGCATCTTAGACTAGAGCATCTAAGGACAGCATCTTAGACTAGAGCATCTAAGGACAGCATCTTAGACTAGAGCATCTAAGGACAGCATCTTAGACTAGAGCATCTAAGGACAGCATCTTAGACTAGAGCATCTAAGGACAGCATCTTAGACTAGAGCATCTAAGGACAGCATCTTAGACTAGAGCATCTAAGGACAGCATCTTAGACTAGAGCATCTAAGGACAGCATCTTAGACTAGACTAGCATCTTAGATTAGCATCTCGGTATATGCTTGGCTGCCTTGGCCAGCTATAAGTATGTAAGCCCAACCCCTCAGGTTGGTATGGCATTGTGTGAGAAATAAACAGAAAATTGTCTCAACTCCTAGTGTCATCCTCTTTTTCGATGAGAGTAAGATTTCGCTACCAACAATTGAAAATTGTCTCAACTCCTAGTGTCATCCTCTTTTCGATGAGAGTAAGATTTCGGCTACCAACAATTGAAAATTGTCTCAACTCCTAGTGTCATCCTCTTTTCGATGAGAGTAAGATTTCGGCTACCAACAATTGAAAATTGTCTCAACTCCTAGTGTCATCCTCTTTTCAATGAGAGGAAGATTTCGGTCGGATAAATTCTGAACTTCAATAATCGAAGAGTGGTCTAGTCATGCCTCGGATTCTTGCTTCAGCAGGAAAGAGTGGCAGAACTGACTCACAAGAGGACAGCATCTTAGA
>SPJY01034214.1:1385457-1467973 GCA_005191435.1 Raddia distichophylla | reverse complement strand
CTGATTGAACAGCCATGTCCGGGCAGCACCTTCAAGGACAGTCGGGAGGTAATTAGCCATGACGAACTCGTCACCCCCGGCTGCCATGATGGCTGTAGCGTAGATGGAAAGGAACTCCTCTGGGTTCTGGGTCCCATTGTACCTCTCCATGTGACCGGGCTTGAACTTGGAAGGCCACCTGACAGCGCGAAGCTCATCAGAAAAGGCCTTGCAGCCCAAGGCATAAGACCGACCACCTTCCCCGGCAGAACCTAGTCTCGAGAAGACGTTGGTCCTGTTGCGCGGAGGAACTCTTGCTGAACGGGAAGATTCGGCCTGGAGAAATTCTCTCCGGGACAACCCACCACGCTCCTTCCTCGTGGTCGCGACAACGCGCTCCTCACGAGGGGACCGTCCGTGATCATCGCGTGCGCGCTTGCCCCTGTGGTCGCGATGACTACGAGGACTCGGCGAGCGACGGCGACCACGGGTAGCCTGCTTGTGGACAATGATCATTCGACGGTGACGAGGGTCACGCGATCGATCAGAGCTGTCCGAGTCATTCCGGACAGTTTGACTGCGCTGCCTGGAGGAGTTGTTGACTTCACCTAAGGACTTTAGGCCTTCAGCCAGTCTCTCTAGGTGAGTCGCAACAGCATCGCCCATACGGGCGAGGTCGGCCTGGTTGGTGGATCTAAGCACCGAAACCATGGCCTCGAGTCGTTCCCGACTCTGATCTAGGGGTCCTGGGATCCCTGAAGCATCCGCGTTCTGCCCGACTGGAGTCCGGTCATGCGGGGAGTTGCCCCGAACAGGAGAAACTTCTGCCGGGAGACTTAGCGTGGGTACGCGAGGCGGGTCGCGACGCTGTCGCTTGCACCGGTCGCGGTACCGTGCCAAGGTCTGATTGATAGAGTCATCGAGGCTCAGGCTTCGCCTAAACGGCCTAAACGGCCGTTTAAACGGCGACTAATCGGTAGTCGGTTAGAAACCGTGCAGTTTAGTCGGTGCATTAAACGGGAAAACGTTTAATCGGTCAAAAAACGGTCAAATACCGTTTAAACGGGATAAACGGAATGGAATAAAAACGGTTTAGGTCACCGTTTATCCCGACTAGGCAACTGTTTAGGGGAATGAACAAAAAAGAAATTTTTCCCCCGCGTGACCGCGTCCTGGGCGGGCTGAGCGCCACTTGAAAATCCAATTCAAGTTCATTTCTCTAGGGTTTGGGGGCACACCACGCATCCATCCACCGCCGCCACGGGCGCCTCCATCCACCGCCGCCACGGGCGACTCCATCCACCGCCACCATCCACGAACGCCACCATCCGCCGGCGGCCACCTTCCCCTCCAGTCCGCCCCCGCCGCCAACCGCCGCCATCCGCGAGGGGGGAGCTTCTGCGCAGTCCGCCCCCGCCGCCAACCGCCGCCATCCGCGTGGGGGGGAGCTTCCCCTCCAGTCCGCCCCCGCCGCCAACCGCCGCCATCCGCGAGGGGGGAGCTTCTGCGCCAGTCCGCCGCCAACCGCCCCTATCCACTAGGGGGAGAGGGGGCTTCTCCGCCAGTCCTCCCGGCCGCCATCCATCAGGGAGGGCCTTCTCAGCCAGTCCGCCCCCGCTGCCATCCTCCGGCGGCCCCCTGCTCTGCCCTTACGACGCCGCCAGTCTGCCACCGCCCCTGCAACGCCTCCACCGTCGGCACATTGACAGCCGGATCTGCCTCTACAAGGCTACAACGCCTCTAGTCAGTCCTCCTTCATTCAGAATTTCAGATAGTTAAATTGTTGTCTTAAACTCCTATGATATACTCACATTTTTAGATTTCTAGTCATGTATTTTACTATTTTTTATTGCTACAGTGAAAAACCGTTTAGGCCGTTTACACACCGTTTAATCCCGTGTAAACCGTCTAAACACTAAACAGGAGGTGTCCGACTGCCTACCGTTTACGGTTTAGGTGAACCTTGTCGAGGCTGCGGCGAATGACATCTTGCTCGCGAGCAGTCAGCACAGCCTCATCTTGATGCCGAGCAGAGTTAGTCTGCCCGATCTTGCCAGCCGCCGCAACCCGTGTAGGTTCCTCAGAGGTTCCTACTCCAGCCATGTTGATGCTGCGGGGGCCGTGCGAAGGTACGCTAGACGTTGTCATCGCTGTGTCGCCACAGGTGGAATCTACCGACATAGCCTTGGAATCCGATAGATCTAAACCATCGTAAAGATCATCGGTTCCATAGTCATCGTCAATGACGGGAGTACGCTTTGAAACCATCACCGGAGCATAGCCGGAGATTGTTGTCCCAAATATGGAGAGCGATCGAGACCGAACAGATCGATCCGATCCGACAAGGGACAAGACGTCCTGCCCTTCTGAGTCATAGTTCTCAGGGAGAATCTCCGTACCGTTGATGGAGTTCGACATGCTCGATCTGCGGGTCCCCACGGTCGGCGCCAACTGTCGACGGTTGGGATATTGACCCAAGTCAACTAAGGTTCTTCAAGAGGGAGATAGGAGACACGCCGAACAAGATGAACAACAACGAACAGGGAGACAGGGGTTTTTATCCTGGTTCGGGCCTCTCGGGAGAGATAATAGCCCTACGTCCAGCCTTTCTTATATATCAAAGAGGATTACAAGAGGTGGAACTCGACGAGATTAGCAGGTTTCGGCGAGTAGTATGCGACAAAGCGATATTGGATCAGATGCCCCCTAAACGCCATAGGGGCTTGGTTTATATAGTGCGAAGCAAACCGACCTACCGAGGGAATATCGGGCCGGGCTAACTACGAGATCGCAACGAACTCGACATGCCAAATATATCCCGAGGCAAATAAGGTATACTCCTAGTCTTGGGGATCACGACTCCTATTCCAATCCGGGAAATCACGTCCGGGTCTTCACGTAGCCGTGCAGAACTCCTGTTCAAGATGGACTCAAACATGATTCCTTGGCCGTTACGCATCACGCCAGCCGGGAGGCTATTCGGCAAGATGCACATGGGCCAGATAGAACCTTCCAGGGAGCTGGGCCCTGGTAGGCTGCTCGATTGGGCTGTCAGGGAGTGGGCCATGGCAATGGGCCGTAATTTTATCCCCGACAGGAAGGGTATAGGAGAATTATATATAAATCATCATACACCTAGAGTTCATTAATAGCTAGGAACGATTCCCCATCGATAAAAATCATGGCTAAGGTACGATACGCCATGTCCTGTAAGAATCCATGACAACTATTAAGAAGGATGATAACGAGCGTATGTAATGTAATCCAAAATATAACGCGTACACCTATTTTGAAACGTAAGATTAAATCTCGGCAAGGAAATTTAATCGGAATATCGCACCCGTGAGCCCTCTATAAAGTTTACCTCTTTATAGAAACTCATGGAAGACACTTAATAGGAATATCGTAGAGATGCTAGGGTGGCGTACGAAGACTCGTTACTATGTGCGTAGAAGCGATTGCATATCGTACATCATGTTTTCCCCGCAGCGTGGTGTTTATCTGTGTCATTTGGTTCCTATCGGTAGACCCCAAGGGATTAAGGAGGATCTCAAGGCGAATCAAGATCCACGGTTGGGATACAAGTGATCCAGGCGAGTTAACACTTACTCTTATAGATGTTTACACGTATTAGGGAAAGATTGCGACTTTCCCTAGTGCGGACTAACATCGATATAATCATGTTCATTACCTAGTTTTTTCAAACTATGTTGTTTATTATCAAAGTGCAAGCTTAATACCTGCCTACTTGTTAAATCATGTCATAAATATACATGCCTATCCTTGCATTATCTAGCCCTTATGATTGCTTTGATTGTCATGTCCTTGTTAGCTTAATAATAATTTGGTAACAACTTTAACCCTGCCTATTGGGTAAAAACCTGCTTAGACTTGCTTAGGCTTAAACAAAACTTCTGGCTAACTGCCACGGGACGATGAACCAATATTCACCGGTCATACATTTTCTTCATGTAATTATGAGATGACATATTACAATTAGGGCTATTAGTTGCATGTTGGTCTAATTGTGTTTGAGGGTAAGGTTATGTGGGAAGTCGGTCTGATTTGGTCGGATTGATTGGGATATCCCAAGTGTGGTGTGGTCGATGACCATGGAAGTAGAGATTTACTGGTGGGTTGCCCCTAGATGACATTTGATGGATGATTAAGGCACGAGATGCCTTGTGCTGGGTTTAGCCAGGGCTTACCCAGGAGGAGCGTGGAGAAACACACGTAGCGGAGAGATCGCTGCCATCCGCGGGATGGTTCCAACACAACGCGTGGCCATCGCGCGGAGTACAAGTCTTGGATCGCCAGCTGTGAGCGCTCTGCGGAGACCCTCTAGGACCATTCTCAATAGGGACCGACATTTGTCATCACCGAGGGTGATAATGGCCACACATCCCCAAGGTGACGGTCGGCTAGTGAGGGTTGGCAACCCCACTAGGCCGAGGCGGGCATGCCATGGCATGTGTGGTTCACAACAGGATTTGCCAAATCCTGGAATGATGGCTGAACTAGGATAGGTTAGGGGCAACCAGGAGAAAGTCGAGATGATTGGTTAAGCTGGTTATTGATGGGACACGGGGGAGGCCCGATCTTCTGGTGAGACTCGAGGGGATAATTTCGATCTGTTCGGAGAGGCGACCTTGACGATCCGGCTACCAACCTCGCAAGGATGACAACCCGGTAATTGCTAAACCACCAAACCTGCTCGTTATCAACCACGCCAAGAACCTGATTGACCTGACCACGAAGGTCGTTTCCTGCAAGTGATCGAAGAACAAGCAAGAAACAAGATAAACACAATCTAAAATTGCAAATATGGATGAAGCACTTGGATAAATTTGAAGTTCGATAACTCGACTCGGGTGGTCTAGTCGACACACGCAAATTCGAGGGGGACGCACACGGGGTCTACCAACACACAACCAAACCTGAGTCTAAACAGCGACGACTATGAAATATATAGTTGGAGTGGCGGCCAAGGGGGTCCCCTGGTCGTTCTAGGGTTCCCCTAGGGCGTCCTCCACCTGGGCCTAGGTCCGACACGTGTACAAGGCCCTAGTTCGCCCAACTAGGTGACGTAGCACCTTGTTTCGTTGATTTCCATTGCTTCAGGATGAATTTTGAGGTGATATTGCATCCGTTGGAAAGCTTATCTCCTAAGCTTTCCATAGAGTGGTAGAACGTCGAAAACGGACATCGTATGTGACCTGGGCGTCCGTTTGAAGTTGTGCTGTGCGTAGATGGCCGAACTGGACTTGGACTCGAGCAGGCTTTCTCTTGGGCCCGTCTTTGGAGTGACAAAACCTTTATGACCTAAAGGAGTGGATGAGGTGGAGATACACCTTTTTTTATTGCGCCTTCAATTATGGGTGGCGGCCAAGGTGGCGGCCGAAGTAACGGAGATGATGACGCCATATCCGGAGGCCATCTGTGTGATCGACCGGGCCAAGGTGGCGGTCGATGGTACCATGTCGATGAAGCCATCATAGTAGACATACAAGAAGTAGATAATGCAGTGAATTGTCGCCAACTTGTTATGACCGTAGTGGAAGTAGGGAAAGGAGTGGCGGTCACATCCATTTGGGCGATGCCCACATCAGTTATGGGTATTGTATTGGTTGAGTATTGGATCGGTTGAGTTGATTGTGAAATTGGGCAAGAGATGGTCGAGTTTGAGTTGGTTACTTTAAGGTTGGTCGTCAAGCTCTGTCGGATGGGCTTGGGTTGTGTGCCTTGGTTATGTTCGTTCTTGTGCTGAACCCCTTGATGATTAAAAGGAAACATTAATACCTGATGCTAGATAGGGTAATTTGAACTCATCTTAAAACTGGCTTTACGCAAATGAAATAACCTCTTCCCCAAATCAGAGCCTCCTAACACTATGTGCATTAAGGGGAGTGTTAACTAGCCAGCGTTTGGATGACGCCGACCTCGCATATCTCTACTCTTTTAGACGAAGGTTAAGGAGAAGGATTTGCTCGAGTGACATGAAGGAGATGACTCGGCTACGATGGCCATGATGTGGTTTAGGGTTTTCTCCAATCGCCTGCAGGAAAGCATAGCCGTTGGAGGATATTTTGGTTAATCTTATAGGCTCTGCTGACTCTGATGGTTTTTCCTATAACAGTTGTACGACCCCTCGGCTTATTTAATATTAAGCCTACGTCATGCAACTAGGTATGTAATGCTTCGAATAATGAAACGTATGTCTGTATGATACCCGGCTATGTATTGCACGCACTAGAGTACTGATCCAGGGTCTAGTGCATGTGAACAGCGGCTTCCTGGTAAGTATAAAATTGAGGGCTGATAGATGTACCGAAACATTTCCTCACGAACCAACCAATGCAAGGGACGACAGCATATAAGAACGAAGAGGTTACATTTTGTTGCTGCCAAATGGTAATTTTAGATGTTCATGTCATTTACGATTCTTCAGGCTTGAAGCAGTCAATATGGCAGTACTGTAGATAAGTTGAAAATCTACACCTGAAATTATTGTTTTGTGAACTGGCCAATAACTGGATAAGCAGTATAAACTGAGGTCACAAGCCATCTGCCTATAGATTTGCTAATGATCGGCAGGTACTGAAATTGGATGTAATTTTGATGTTAATAAATCAAGAGTCCTTAAGAGGAAATTGTTTACCCGTTAGCGCAGTAGCATGAAAATATGGTTATCCTTCGCTGATTTGTTGGAATTGGATCTGTTCTGTATGTACACTAAAGACTTCGTATAATGTATGCTATACGAAGTTATTACGGGAGAAGGGAGATTGTTCGAGTGTCGCGAAGGAGATGACCTGGCTACAATGGCCATGATGAGGTTTAGGGTTTGCTCCAGTCGCTTACAGAAATGCATAGCCGTTGGAAGAAATTTCGGTTAATCTTATATGCCCTGCTGACTCTGATGGTTTACCTATAACCGTTGTACAGCCTCTCGGCTTATTTAATAATAAGCCTACGTCATGCAACCAGGTATGTAATATTCCGAATAATGAAACATATGTCTGTATGATACCCGGCTATGTATTGCACGCTCTAGAGTACTGATCCAGGGTCTAGTGCATGTAAACAGCGGCTCTCTGGTAAGTATAAAATTGAGGACTGACATCTTACCACAAAAAAAGAACACGCTTTCTGCAAAACCTAAGGAACGGCATGCTCCCTGGATCCTACAAGTATAATAAAAATAGAACATTTTGATTACAATATTTCAACAGAAACTATGAAGCTATAATACAACAATAAATTGCCCCGACCATTGCCCAAACAAATATATGCTAAATAAGTCACTCTAGCAAGCAAAGAACCAGCTATTTATTCTATACATCTGATTATGAAACATATATAGTCCACAGAACACAACTATGTAAGGTTTAAGGACTAATGAGCCTCTCAGCATCCGCTATTCAGAACTATTCATTAGTTCAATAGCCATTATTCAGAACTACAGATAAGGTAATTCAAAGCATAACATTCAAAATTAGACAAGTCAATCAAACAAAGTATCTATCACTGAATCACATCCATAGTTCTACATTGATTAATCTGGGAAAGCAAAAATCGTCAATAAATAGGCCGATCCTATGCTACTCAATGCAGCTAGAAAAATTGCATTTACAATGTAATAAAAAACCTGGTATCAGCTAAATAGAAATATATGAAGCTAGGAAGAGCAAAAGCTGTTCAGTAGTGCGTCGAAAATTTATGATATTGCCATCATCGATAAAAATACATTAAGCTTGTACAACAATCAAGATCAATATTGTTAGCAACCTAAGACAATGCTTATCATGTTCTCACTTGCAAAGGATAAGACCTACACCAACACTAGGGTCTTGTGCTTTTCAACCTATTGTTGCGATGGCGTATTATTATAGCAAATTTGAGAGCCATCGAAAAGAGTTCTAAAGATTATAAAAAATTAAAAAATAGTTTTAGGATATTTGAAAGGACTACTAAAAGCCACGAAAAAATCATTACAAATTATCACAACATATTGGCTATACAAAAATAAAAAAAAATTACTACAGTAATGCTCAACGGTACGTAACGCTAAAAAGAACGAGGCCTAGTGTGGGTTGCAAAATAAACATAGACTGGCAGACCCATATTATGCCTAATCCCTATACCTATATAGATTGACAACATCTAAGATTTTCAAAGCAATATTTACCATAGGTGTATATCGGTGGCTCATATAGTGAAATTATTGTGGGAAGGCTAGGAAAATTACACAAATTGCATCTGCTCTGTGCATGACAAGCAAGAAAACTAACGAACAAGTGAATAAGTCAACAGCAAGATGATCACGGGAAAAAGACATAATTTACCTATTCTAATGGGTCAACTGCCTCGTAGTACTAAACAATATTGTCCAAGACACAAATATAGTTGGACCTGACATCCTAGCCTTGAAATCAACTGATAAAAGTGAAGAATACCTTACGGCAGGACAAAAGGTGCCATTTAACTTATCTTCTTATATTTGACTTTGTAAATGGGAAGATAAGATAAGATGAAAAGGACACCAAAGTGACAGGCGGAAGGGTGAACAGGAATTGCGTTAGCAAGACACCGTAGACAGGATGGCAAACCCCTGGTCTTCTTTTTACCTGCTGCATTTCAGCTGACAGGAGAAATGCTTTATACAAAAGGAAGGCTTGGGTCCTCCAACCAGACAAAAAACATTTTTTCTTAATTACTAAGCTCCCTGTTTGCTTGGACAAAAGAAAATTCCATGATCAGCTAACGCACTTATATTGATGAAGCCTCTACAGGCTCACTTGGGATTTAAGAAGAAATTTGTCATAACCAAGTCCTGCACCTATATAATGATAAATATGATCAGACCAAAATAAAACAGTGAGCCTAGCTGGGCCCCGATTCAGTGGTTACAGTATAATGTGCTGAAATTATAGCATTGCGGTAAAAAATCCACCAATACAACAATGTCTGCTTAAAAATATAGGTTCATGCTGAAGTGATCTAAAAGATACTATTGTTAGCAATCAATAATGGCTGTGGTGGTGAGTCTTTGCTACTGATTTGAACTTGAAGAAAATGATGTGCTAAGCGATCTATTTTCACCCCATAACAACAAAAGATAGTAGTAACTTTGAGATTTAATAATGCAGTAATAGTTACATAGAAATCTGTCGTCCATCAATTTAAAAAAAGATATATGTGCAGGCCCCAACTTTCTTTTCACAAAGAACACGTTTAGGAGACTAATCAGTATTTTCTGCTAATAATATTGTCGTGGAAGTAAGCTGAATTTTATAGTCATATAACTGCAATAGCTTTTTAACCGTAAAAACCTAAAAAAATTTAAAAACAAAGTATCATGCTACAAATCAATTTTAATCAGTTTGCTAACGAAATGTTTGCCTGCAGGTTATATGGAATCTGATCAATTAAGACAATGAATTTGTGCTGTTGCTGTAGCCAAACTCTCCGTGCAATCCCAATTAAGGGTATAGTCCCACTAGCGTCCTCACCCTATTTTGCTCCAATAATAGGTTTGGGGCAAAAATGGGCCAATGTTGGAGTCTATGGAAGCCATACGATTACTGTCGGATAAAAGACTACGCATTCATATATTGTGCCCATAGGGAAAAAGAACATTTCCCTGCAACAAAAGGTTAAATAAAATAAAAACAAATTAGGAAGCATGAAAGTCATCGTTTTCAAGCAGGGACAAAAGTCAAATCAAAATATAGAAAGGAGCTCAAGATTTTTGTGATTAACCATGACATAAATAGGCACTCGGTACTCTATAACGGTAGGTATTGTTTCCTCATAGTTGCCTGTTACATAAGGTGCACAAAAATTGAAATACCAATTTAGATTCACAGCAAATGAACAATTTTGGTGCTAGCCAATAAAAGTCATTGCGCACATCTAAATTGATAGTAAGTTAGTACCAAGAAAATATTGGTAGTCTATTACTCTTTGTTTATTTGACTCCATTATTGATGCTCAAGAGACTAACCGTGATGAGTTTCGATTATTCTAATTTTCAAAACGGATTATTGAATAAAGACTCCAACTGACGGAATGATCAATTTGTCTACCAATGTTGATCTAAACTTTATCTCCCTCAAAATGATAAAACTATGCTCCTGCAATATTTCAAAGAAAAACATGTTTTTGGCAGAAAGTGAATACCCCCCATTCTCTTTTCTTGGCATGCAGTAACCACTCCTAATAAAAACCACACAACCGAGTCTTCCAAAAGCCAACACATCGGGATGTTCGACCTTGGCAGTCCAGATAGCCAGATCCAAATGCCTCACATACTGGAAGTACAGAGCTGTTGTAGAAAAGTACAGAAGCAAGCAGCTGGTACAAAATCAAGATACAACACGCAATAAAAAGTTAATCTCCCCAAACTTCAAGCCAACAACATGCAGAACATAATAATTTCCTAAAGTTCAGCTAGAACCAACAGGATCAATCCCACAGGTTACCTGATTTCGGTTGCAAGCAATCGTCTTAAGGATTTTACGAAAGGACTAACCTTTCAATCCTCACCTACTAGTTCCAACCGCAAACCGAGGCCAAGATGTTGCTTTGATACCAGATTGTCTTTGTTTTCCTGCAACTGGAGATAGACAAATGGCTACACAGCTATTTTGGAATGCAGATACAGATCAGGTAGCATATGAAGATGCAATAACTAAAAATAAAATAATTATCAATTTTGTGGAGACAAGGAATCACTATGCGAGTTGTTTTGTTGAAACTATTTAAGACATGTAAATCATATATAAAATTACCAGTCACTAACTGGCAAAGTTATGAGAAGGGAGCACTAATGGAACCAAGGTTCAAGAACTCGCTACTCGGTACTAACTCGGTGAGGTACCAAGTAGCGAGTACTCGGGAGCACTCGGAAATTACTCGGTACCAATTACTCGGAAAATTAATATAGGATGATTAGTAGACATATATCGACGTAATGATGGCATATCTTCTTTCATATGACTTAATGATACTTGTAAATCTATATGTATGAACTATTACCACAATGTAGAGTGCACGTTACGACTTACAACATATCGCAACTCACAAGTTCGCAACATATGACATGATCACATGAATACATGATAGGTAATACACTAAAACATCATAAAATTTCTGCAAATCACAACCAACAAGCACTCAAAGTTTTTACTCGGTTTTTACTTAGTTTTTGACAGATTACTCGGTCTGACTGAGTAATCAACCGAGTTGGCCCTTCTCGACTCGATGAGGCGGCGAGTAGCTATTACTCGGCGAGTAATAGCGATTTTTAGAACCTTGAATGGAACACATAGTGGAGTATAAATATTCAGGAGCATATCACACTGGTAGCACTTTGCCTGATAATTAGTAATGTCCCAAAGAGGATCCCCTTCCGTCTGAACTCATATGATCCAACTGCCTATTGGACCTATTACCTCAGAATTCAGAAGAAAAGAAGCACACAAGAAGCATTCTATGCATTTTTTTGTTTAACCAAACTGGATGGCATGCACCTCAATCAATTGTGGATATGACTACTGCATTTGGAGGATCTGATTATATATATAATTAAAATTTTCAAGCAGGGGCTAACATGAAATTTGATTCAGAGCGCAGTACTAAGAAACCGAACTAAGGAAAAAAGATGTAAATTAACCATAAAATAAAAGACATAAAAAAAATAGAACTAGAGAAACTACCAATGGGCTGGACCACAATAGGTGGTCTTGCTTCTAAATCAGATAAGTTATTGGTGACTTCAAAAATCATGAACAGACAAAACAAAAAAAAGCAAATTTTTTAGCACAGTCTTGTATCATACGAATAATAAGTCCATTGTCGCACAAAACTAAAAACTTGATGTAAAACAGTGTCACAGAGACAACAGATGATAAAATTTTGCCAAACGTTCTCAGTGTATTTAATTGACTTCACCTTCTGGCCATGTTTGTCCACCACATAAATAAAAGAAACGGTGTACTTGCCACTCTCCATTCTTCCCCATAGCTCTACCACTGTCAAGTAGGAGCCCAAGATCCTATTATCACGCTCGTCCTATGATCCTATTATCATGTTTGTGGGATATCATTTTTTGATGTTGGACCGATATGTTGATATATCATTTTTTGATGTTAGACCGGTCCAATGGAGGTGAAAGACAGAGGAACAATGTACTGTCAGACCCAGTCCAACGACAGTCGGACCCGGTCCGACCAAGAGATCACTTAGGGTTCGGGCCCATCAGACCCAGTCCGACGACGGTTGAACCCAGTCCGATGAGCACTGATAAAACAAGGCTTAAGTATTTTGAACACATTAGGATCTTTAGCTATTTGTGAAAGGCTTGTGGACTAAGAGAAGGCTATGAATTTAAGTGAAGGAAAGAATCGGCATGATCGAACCAATTAGACCCCTCTTGAAGCATGGACGACAAAGGTAAAAACCTAACTACTCCTAAACCTACACACGACATCTTCACTCGGCCGGTCATGCTTAGATCATCTTGAAGCAGCTCAAATATTCGCCGAAGCCTCACTAGAGTTCCATGAAAGGACCAAGAACTCCCTAGCACTCAATTCTTGCGCAAATATCCACGTCATCAATACCACTAAATAATTAGGGCTCAACGATGCTCACATTAGCAAAACTGCAAAGAAGAGTTGTGACATAAATAATCTACAATTTCAAGGTAATAAAAAGCATCCATCTTCTTCATCTCGTTGACGTTGTTTTATGCATGGAACTCCTCGGTTAGAGTAAATTGGTAAAGCAGTCTCATTACTTAATCTGTTATTAGCAAGACGAATCACCATAGAAACCGAGCCATAATGCAATAGAACTTTTTTACTATTCACAACACAAATGTGGAAAGAAAGTATTAGATAATGACGATAGGTGATTGTACAGTTCTACAGAGCATGGCAATTGATGGCATCAATAGATTAGGAATAGCACCGGATTGCATGCAAAAAGAAATGAAGTAGAAGACGCCGACGCAAGATGTTCCAAATTAAAATGAACTAACAAAAAGAACAAATGGCAGACGATCCATGAACTTGTAAGATCAAGTAACTTCGCAGCATGGGATGAAAGACAAACTTTACTGAACTTTATTGTTACATCACGCAAACAATTGAACCCATGAACCTGAAACCCAACAGAAGCAAATAGTATACGGCTCAAGAACCAAGCTAACAATCTTGCTGCAAATCTGAAAAGGATGTAAAAACTGTTGAAATTAATTGTTGTGCACTGAATTGTATCTTTTCTGTTTTTTCTTTTGGTTTCTTTGGTTCAGTTTGCCGTCAGTTTGTGCTGGTCAATGTGATTAGTTAGTTTGTTTAGCTCGAGGCTGCTTAGTTCAGGCCAGAGCGGATTATTATTAGTAGTGTTGTGGTGTGAGTGGCACACGATGCCATGTTGTGTGGGATGGCACACGACGTGTGTGGCATAGTGGGTTTTGAGTCTTTTATATATTCAAAAATAGTCAAAAAAATGTTGTCACTTACAACACCAAAACTTCTGCTCTGTTTCTCTGTTAGTGTGTTCAAGTGCTTGTTCTCAGCTAGGGGTGGACTAAAAGATCGGGCTCGATGAGCTATTCGAAATCGGTTCGAGTTTGGATCAAAATCAGATCGGGCTCGAGTGTAAATCGAGCCGAATTCGAGCATAGGTCCAAGCTCGAGATCGTTTCGATCTACTCGGTTGAGCTCGATACATCAGCACATATACCTAATTTCACCCTCGGATATGACTCCACCGGCTCGCAAAGTGGCCCATGGCCCAAATAATCTGCGGTCATAGGCGAACCCACAACCCATGTCTTTCTTCCACCCTAGTGCCTTCGATTGTGGCCACGTCGGCGACAGCATCCTCGGCTCCTCCCCAAGCCCAGCAACGCAGGCGGCCTCATCCTCTTCGGCCCTAAGCACCCGACTCCAAGCTCGAAAGCTCGAATCAAGCTCGCAAGCTCGATCTCAAGCCCGCCTCCATGCTTGCGAGCTCGATCTCGAGCCTGGCATCAAGCTCGGACCCCAACCGAGCTCGAGTTCGACCACGCTTGGCTCGCTCAACTATGAATAAATTAATAGCCACACTCAAATGCTACTTATTAGTATTAAAGGAAAGAAGGATAATTTCATTCGCAGAATATTTTCATAATCAGAATCCAAGCTAGAACTGAAAACAGAGACCATTTTATGACAAAAAAGTTCAAACATTGAGTTAAGTCAGAAATTGACCAAACAATCCAGATGGAAAGAAAAATCAATATGTGGCAGGAAGCTCCCAAAAGCTAACAAGATATTTGTTTTAGTCATCTCTTGCTTCAATTGCATATATAGACAAGAAAACCAATAAACACAATTTTGGAAGAAAAGCCAACACCATCGTCATCGGTGATCCTCAGTGTCGACACTAGTGCCGTCACCAGAGTTTCCCCTCCGGTGGTGACTCTTCTCTTCTACCTACAATCATATCTCTACAAGCCTGCGGTGCTGCCAAACTCTAGGGGTAGTCCCAATTAAGGGTATAATCCCACTCGCGTCCACACCCTGTTTTGCTCCAGTAACAGGTTTGGGGCAAAAACAGGCCAATGCTGGAGTCTATAGCTGCCATACAATTACTTTCAGATAAAAGACTAAGCATTCATCTATTGTGCCCATAGGAAAAAAGAACATTCTCCTGCAACTAAAGATTAAATAAAATAAAAAATAATTAGAAAGCATGACAGTCATCTTTTGCAAGCAGGGACAAAAGTCAAGATTTTTGTGATTAACTGTGACATAAATAGGCACTCGGTACTCTATAACGGTAGGTATTGCATAAGGTGCACAAAATTAGAAATACCAATCAAAATTCACAGCAAATGAACAATTTTGGCGCTGGCCAATAAAAGTCATTGCACACATCTAAATTGATAGTAAGTTAAAGAAAATATTGGTAGTCTATTACTTTTTGTTTATTTGACTCCATTATTGATGCTCAAGAAACTGCAACCCTGATGAGTTTCAATTATTCTAATTTACAAATGGATTATCGAATAAAGACTCCAACTGACAGAATGATCAAATTGTCTACCAATGTTGACCTAAACTTTATCGCCCTCAAAATGATAAAACTATACTTGTGCAATATTTCAAACAAAAACATGTTTTTGGCAGAAAGTGAATACCCCCCGTTCTCTTTTCTTGCCATGCAGTAATCACTCCTAATAAAAACCACACAACCGAGTCTTCTAAAAGCCAACACACTAGAATGTTTGATCTTGGTAGTCCAGATAGCCAGATCCAAATGCCTCACATACGAGCTGCTGAAAAAAGTACAGAAGCAAGCAGCTGGTGCAAAATCAAGATACAGCACGCAATAAAACGTTAATCTCCCCAAACTTCAAGCCAACAACATGCAAAACAATAATGATTTCCTAAACTTCAGCTTGAAACAACAGGATCAATACCACAGGTTACCTGATTTCGGTTGCAAGCAATCGGTATAAGGATTTTACGAAAGGACTAACCTTTCAACCCTCACCTACTGGTTCCAACCGTAAACCAAGGCCAGGATGTTGCTCTGATACAGTGACACTAATGTCAGCATCAAGCCTGCTCAGGTAATTCCAGCACTGCCAACTCGGATATTGAGATGAGCTTGGGCAAAGAAGTGGGATGGGAAAACTGAAGAACTGGGGATGGGGGAAGTAGGTAGGTAACTTTGGAATTACTTCAAATACGAGTCTTACAATTCAGTTCCCCAGCTGCTTATATAGCCGCAGCAGATTACAAAGTAAACGCAAAAGCTAAAGCTAAAATGACAAACTTGGCTGAATTCCGACTCCAACAGCAAGTACTGCATTTGATTTCCACCGTCCGATCATCATAAGCGAAGCGGTATCAACTAACCTGGACCGTTCCTCCTTCTCCAGCGGCTTCCTCTTCAATTCTTCAGCTCCCATTCATTTACGGGCCTGACAATCATCCAGAGAACCATAGTACGACAAAAGCAAGATGCTGCAACCAAAATAAGATAAGAAACAATAACAACTTCAGAACCTGAAATCGAACAGGTCAAGAACCAGAATTAGTTTGGAAGAAAAGCCAACACCATCGTCATCGGTGATCCTCAGTGTCGACACTAGTGCCGTCACCAGAGTTTCCCCTCCGGTGGTGACTCTCTTCTCTTCTACCTAGAATCATATCTCTACAAGCCCGCAGTGCTGCCAAACTCTAGGGGTAGTCCCAATTAAGGGTATAGTCCCACTCGTGTCCTCAGCCTGTTTTGCTCCAATAACAGGTTTGGGGCAAAAAAGGGCCAATGCTGGAGTCTATAGCTGCCATACAATTACTTAATATCTGCCATACAATTACTTTTGGATAAAAGACTAAGCATTCATCTATTGTGCCCATAGGAAAAAAGAACATTCTCCTGCAACTAAAGATTAAATAAAATAAAAAATAATTAGAAAGCATGACAGTCATCTTTTGCAAGCAGGGACAAAAGTCAAGATTTTTGTGATTAACTGTGACATAAATAGGCACTCGGTACTCTATAATGGTATGTATTGCATAAGGTGCACAAAATTAGAAAAACCAATCAAAATTCACAGCAAATGAACAATTTTGGCTCTGGCCAATAAAAGTCATTGCACACATCTAAATTGATAGTAAGTTAAAGAAAATATTGGTAGTCTTATTTTTTGTTTATTTGACTCCATTATTGATGCTCAAGAGACTGCAACCCTGATGAGTTAGTTTCAATTATTCTAATTTACAAATGGATTATGGAATAAAGACTCCCAACTGACGGAATGATCAAATTGGCTACCAATGTTGACCTAACTTTATTGCCCTCAAAATGATAAAACAATACTTGTGCAATATTTCAAACAAAAACATGTTTTTGGCAGAAAGTGAATACCCCCATTCTCTTTTCTTGCCATGCAGCAATCACTCCTAATAAAAACCACACAACCGAGTCTTCTAAAAGCCAACACACTAGAATGTTTGATCTTGGTAGTCCAGATAGCCAGATCCAAATGCCTCACATACTGGAAGTACCGAGCTGCTGAAAAAAGTACAGAAGCAAGCAGCTGGTGCAAAATCAAGATACAGCACACAATAAAACGTTAATCTCCCCAAACTTCAAGCCAACAACATGCAAAACAATAATGACTTCCTAAAATTCAGCTTGAACTAACAGGATCAATACCACAGGTTACCTGATTTTGGTTGCAAGCAATCGGTATAAGGAATTTACGAAAGGACTAACCTTTCAACCCTCACCTCCTGGTTCCAACCACAAACCAAGGCCAGGATGTTGCTCTGATACCCAGTGGCGGAGCCATAAAATTTCAAAGAGGCGGCTAATGTGTTTTGAGCGACTGAGATAAAAGATAAGTAGGTCGAGATCCTCTTAAAGCGATAAGAAATGAATCTACGTAGTTTGTAATATTTTTATCAAGTTTGGAGAAAAGTCTTCAAGATAGATGAAACATACATAAGAAGTTTTGCACATAAAATAAGAAACTTCAAAGACTTAAGCACTGGATATGACGAATTGCGATATAATATTGTTATGTTGCGCCATATACCACAATAATGTGAATAAAAATAGCTTTCTACGAAATTGTGTCGATTCGATAGATGCCGCTCTTCAATTAGATTTTGTGTGATTTTATGCCATTAAATTAGATTGAGCAATAGCATTTATCGAATTAATCCCAGAGGTTTAATAGCAAAATAAGATCAAAACCTTTGATCGAAGTAATACGTATGTGGTGAAGCTCCGCCATTAATTACCTTTTATTTATAGCAACGAGGAACATCTAACTAGCTTTGCTAATTGCCTGACTCTGCTGGAACATTGGGACAAAAGCTAATTAGCTAGTCTGAGAAAAAGCTAACTACTCATATGTAGTGCTACGGCTGGCTGCTAACAGGGGCTCAAGCCCCGTTAAGCCCCAGCGGTAGCTCCGCCACTGCTGACACCAGATTGTCAGCATCAAGCCTGCTCAGGTAATTCCAGCACTGCCAACTCTGGATATTGAGATGAGCTTGGGTAAAGAAGTGGGATGGGAAAACTGAAGAACTGGGGATGGGGGAAGTAGGTAGGTAACTTTGGAATTACTTCAAACACAAGTCTTACAATTCAGTTCCCCAGCTGCTTATATAGCGCAGCAGATTACAAAGTAAAAGCAAAAGCTAAAGCTAAAATGACAAACTTGGCTGAATTCCGACTCCAACAGCAAGTACTGCATTTGATTTCCACCGTCCGATCATCATAAGCGAAGCGGTATCAACTAACCTGGACCGTTCCTCCTTCTCCAGCGGCTTCCTCTTCAATTCTTCAGCTCCCATTCATTTCCAGGCCTGACAATCATCCAGAGAACCATAGTACGACAAAAGCAAGATGCTGCAACCAAAATAAGATAAGAAACAAGAACAACTTCAGAACCTGAAATTGAACAGGTCAAGAACCAGAATTAGAATCAAAACCGGATCAGAACCAGAAGATCAAAAAGGGAAATAGAACTACATTCGATACCAGAACAAGATCAATATCAAGATCAAGCGTTATAAAAGGATCAAGAACCAAAACAAAGAACTCTGACAGGATCAAGAACCGAAATAAAGAACGGTAACAGGTTCAAGAAGCAGGAACCCATGATCAAGAACAAAAATAAGAACGACAACAGGTACAAGAACCAGGAACCCAAGATCAAGAACTAAAACAAAGAACAATAACACGTCCAAGAAACGAGGATCGGATCAAGAACCATATCACAAACTAAAATCTGGACAAGATCCAAGAACCAAAGAGACCAATCAAGAACCATATCACAAACTAAAATCTGGACAAGATCCAAGAACCAAAGAGACCAATCAAGAACCATATCAAAAACTAGGACAAGATCCAAGAATCAAGATCATGATCCAGATCAGTTAAGACAAAAAGAAAAAAAGAAAAACCCTAAACTAGAGAACGGTGCGGTTGCGGCGCCCCTCCAATCAGCATCCAGAAGATCATCCACCCCGCGTTCGCCTTCAAATGCAGTGCTTTCAAACGCAGGTTCAAATGCAGGCCTATCCGTCGCTACCTCTTTGCAAAGGTCGCTTGTGTCTTCAACTTCTATTTCTACTTCTACTCCGACGACTACAGCGGCTTCTTCTTCGCGGTAGCATATGGTGGCACCGTGGAAAGGCGGAAGGGAGGAGGCGCGGTTTCGACGGCGGCGCAACAAGAAGTTGCGCTCAGGAATCGCGGAAGACCACCCACGCGCCTCCGCCTCGGGGCGCAGAGGCCCCTCGTCGCGCTCCCTCTTAGCGACGTGGTCGCACCTGTGCGCGATCTCCACGGGGTCGTCGGCCACGACGATTGAGAGAGCGCCATCAACGTGGAACCAGGTGTGGTTCGCACGCAGCAGCGGGGCGCCGGTGTCCGCCATGCTCGATGGCGGTGGCCGGAGCCTAGCCATAGCGACCGAGAGGCGGCGGCGGGGAACCCTAACCCTAGAAGCAAAAGTCGGCGGGGGCACGAAACGGAAACCCTCACCGGCGGCGGAAGCGCGGAGCAGAAACCCTCACTGCGGCGGGAGCGCGGAGGCGGCGGAGCAGAAACCCTAGCCGTCGGCGGAAGCACGAAGCAGAAGCCAAGGAGAGAGAGGAGTTGGGAGCGCGGATTGTGATTGAGAATTGAGAGATTTGAGACCATCGGATGACGCGCGGGATTGATATTGGCTTTACACGTCGGTAACTCAGATGTGGCTAACGGGCTAGCCAACCTGTTCAGCCCAGTTTAGCGGGCCTAGTTATAAAGTCGTCCTCTCGGTTTTAGGCCCAGAAGTCTAGGGCCAGGCATTCCGTTTATTCGATTTATTTGTTTGAAAAGTAAGTCGGTTTCTCACAAATAACAACCAATTTTTTAAAAACAAAATTCAAAACCAAATTGCGCCCAATAATTCGGCTCGGTTCCTTGTTTAACCAAATTTGAAAAGCACACTAGACGGCCAGGAGTTCAAGAATCCAACTATCTATAAAGATCATGTGGGATCCAACTTCATACGATAATTATCAGAAATTGATTCTCCCGAAGATAAGTGTTTTCTGGATTGTCTCAACATCAACACCTTTTTCTCAAGTTATTTTACAGAGCGATTACAATACCAAATGTGGTGTAACCTTGAGTGTGGGAAAGACTTTGAATTCTTGGCCAAAAACATTCATTTCTTAATAAAAAAAATTCAAAATCTGCAACGAAGTTCGGATCTGTTCATGAAAATCTACGAAGGGTTAGAATATGCTAAGATAAGATGCTAGAAATTTATTTGATTACAACCAGGCGACATTGAATTTTTTGTGAGAATTAAAAGATTGAAATTGGCATGCGTAACTTGCATAGTCAGAATACGGGATCCTTTTCCAGAGAAGATGGGTCGCAAACTTGCAGTTTGCCGTAGTGTCTAGCTAGGGCAGCCGTGTTCGATGCCGGGAATTTAGAGACGCCGAGAATTTAGAGCTTGTTCTTTTTATCCGAGGCTCTTCTTTTAAACTCCGTGTTCGATACTGGGAATTCAGAGACGCCGGGAATCTAGAACTTGTTCTTTCTATCCGAGGCTCTCTTCTTTAACAGCTTAATGACTTATCTAGTTTTAAAAAGATATATGCTTTGGATTTTTTAAGTCCCTTTTTCCGCTGTCTCGAAGGTGGGTCCTAGCGCTTTAAAAAGTCAAAAAATGATCCGAATCTCGATACCATCTTGAGAAGCACATGAAATTCAGTCATTTTAGCCAAAAGAACAAAACCTTATCTTATTTGACTTGTTACTTATTTGAATTATCTTCGAATTGTGAGTGTCTTGGCCTTGAGAGACGGATCCCCTTTGTTTGACTTGTCTTAAGAGAGCATTTAGATAGAAAGATGAATTTAGAAAACTAATTATTATATTTTAAATGAAAAGAACTAGATAAGTCAAATAAGTTTGCAAAATAGGGCCTTAGTAGTGGCTGCGATGTGGTTGAGAACAGGCGGCGAGGGACACAGCAAAGACGACTTATGATGACGATGATGACAGCGTTCCAGCAGGAATCTAACGAGGAAAGGGAGAGGGTAAGGGAGAGGAGACGGAGGGAGACTCGGGGATGAACTCTGTCTTGGGAACGGTGACACAATCATCGGCGGTAACAAGGGGCAGCGGTGCAGATGGCACAAAGCGGATCCCGTCGATGTTGGCAAGACTCGAACAAAGGCGTGCTTGATAAGGGGTGGCAGGGCGAGAGGGGCTTGAGGTGACACTGATGGCAGATGGGGAGGTCCGATGTGGTGGCACAACATCACTAAGATTGAGGATGAAAGAGGTAGAGATGAGCCGATGGCAACTTGGCTTTGGCGAAAATCGGGCATGACATCATGTAAATGGGTTCTTATACATCTAGCGATGCTAAAATTTTAGAGAGAGGAAAGGTTATACCTCATGATAGCAGGCAAGACTTGGACAAAGGCGTGGTTGATAAGGGGTGGGAGGCGAGAGGGGCTTGAGGTGGCGCTGATGGCGGATGGGGAGGTCCGATGTGGCGGCACGACATCACTAGGATTGAGGAAGAGGTAGAGATGGCCCGACGGCGACTTGGCTTCGGCGAAAATCGAGCATGACATCAAGTAAATGTGTTCTTATACATCCAACAATGCTAAAATTTTAGAGAGAGGAAGGTTATACCTCATGATAGCGAAGAAACGACAACGACGACAAACAACAGCATTGGGGAGGATGTCAACGAGGTCTCTGCCGAGCAATTTCCGACTATCCGACAATGATCTCCTATGACAAAGGGGCAAAATAGATTCATAGAGGAGAACTGATCGTCGTGACCGATAAAGAACAGGTAGAGGAAGCTCGTCCGCAATGAAATGGAGAAGTGTATCAGGCTTTTAACGAAAGGCGGGAGGAGTGTGTTTCAGGCTTTTAACAAGAGGAGGGCTTTAGGGAGAGCCTTGGTCAAGGAATCTCCCACTATGGCAAGGGGATTAATAGGTTTCAATACTAAATTGAATTGGGGGAGAAATAAAAAAAATTCAAAAGAAAGAATAGAGAAAGGTTCCTCCTTGCCATGCAAGAAAAGAACAAGAAAAGAACGAGAGGAGGGAATGTCGGTCAGGAGAGAGGGAGGTGCCACGGGAGAGAAGAGAAAGGAAAGAGAGAAGAGGATGCATGAGAGAGAAAGCGAAGCGAAAAGAAGGAATAGAGGGCGAGAGCCACTTGTAAGTTATAGAGAAAAGAGAAGGAAAGCTAAACATCTTTAAGGGCTAAGAAAACAATAATTTAATATCAAAATACCAAATTAAATTATCAAATAATAATTTATTTAATAACACAAAATTCTTAGGAATTATTATTTTCACAAAATTATTTAACAAATGCAAATAGGGGTTTCACAAAATTACTTAGATTCAGCGGACAGTGGCCACTTGCCACAACCATATCAACCGTAAATCCGAACTTCAGATTTATTCATATGATAATAATTGTTTTCCCTTTGCACTAGGCAATAATTGCCTTTTCATACAACATTTGAAGACCAATACAGATAACACGGTCAAATTGATAAGCAAGGGGTTCGGGCCCCGCCCAGTACAATATGGGCCAAAAGGATCTTGGATATACACAATCTTATTAGCCCTAACTAAATATCATTGCATGGTTAAGGGCATCCTTTTCACAATTAAAAACGTCACCACAACCTCATCAACAAAACAACCTCGACGACGATTGTTTCCAATGATGGAAAATCTGGAAACTTGGTAAAAATTAACCTTTGCCAAGACGACTAGATGGGGGCAACAATCTTCATAAATGGCTATTTACAGAATTCTGTGGCTTCCGATAACTTCGGAAACTGTTGAAAATAAAAAAAATGAAAGTCACTACTCACTAGACTAGAGTCAAAAACAATTTCCATAAACCAGTAAACAACAAAACCTATACAAGTGGACTGAAGAACAGGAAGCATAGTGTCTATAATAAAGTATTTAGTGGGTTTAATATAGCTATCGAATGGTGACAGGTTATGACAGAAGGGCGAACAAATGGAAAGCATAAAACGTCCAAATTAAAGTATTGATGACAGGTTGTCATAAGAATGGCCAAAGACAGTATTACAAGATATCTGTTTTGAATTAGCATATCATTATTCAGTATTCGCTAATCAACAGGAATTATCTTCGAAACTGATGGGAAATAGTAAGTATCTACGGTCAAAATAGCATATGAATGGAGATATGGAAGTTTGAGTTGGTTTTCAGCTTTGACGAAAAAGCTTAAATATCTTTGTTCTGTTTCATCACTTAATTTACGATATGTAGTTCGCAAGGAATTATGCTTGATATAAAAGAAAAGGTGAAACTTACCTAGCTTTTTAAAAACCCAGAAATATCTTAGACAATTACAAGGTTCATTGATGTATCAAATTCAGGGTTCATCACCGTTTTTCAATACCAAGTTTCCATCTTCAGTTGAGATACAGACCTCAGTCACAGCCTACAAAATTTTTTAAAAAAGGATGCTCAGCAAATAAACAAATTTTAAATGTCTGACAATAAATCTGGATAGCAATAACCCCTAAATAAGGTAAAATGACTTGTTCATCACCATACCCAAGATCTTGGGTGGATACATATCTCAAAGCACTTTGTGAATTCAAAAGGGATGGCACAAAAGAGGTTCCATTCCAGCGATCAAATGAGTGCTTGCATAATTTTTTTAAAAATGTACTAACTAGTTGTAAGAAGCTTTATGGAGAAAGTTATGCAGTAATATTGCAAAATTTAAAGCAAAAAAATGAGTTAAATCCACACCTGATGGTATTCTTTTTCATTGATCTCTCTTTTTAGAACCTTCAGAGCAGTACTAAGAATTTCCTGTTTGGTTAACACAGCATTGGAATCTCTTTGACGGAAAAGCATAATGAGTACATTTCTGCAGGCAAAAAAGTTACTCCATAAGTATAGAGTCCTCAGTAAATATCCAGATGGCATCAGTGCATTCTCAAATTCACAGTACCTTAGAGAACCCTTTATTATAGGCTTTGCAACAAATACATGATGAACAGGAACAGCAACTTTACATATTAAAGCTTTCAGCTCATCGTCAGAAAATGAAGCACAACTTTTAGCAGCATTTGCCAGAGCTTGAAGTTTGGGTCCATCCTTTCTGTTGGAGGCATATTTTGCTGCCAACTGCCTCAAGTCTCTAACAACTGCCTTAATGCTACAGTGAACACATCACCAATATTAATATATTATTGCAGTTCAAGAGTTCGACTCAAGGACAAACATGCAACCGCTGTTAATATTTATACATATTAATCTATTAAGCAAGCAACTCAATATTAATATATTAATCTTTTGTCTTTCTTCCTTCCTGTACATACGTAACTGCTGATAATATTTAAAATATTTTAATAGTAGGAGCCTCTCCTATTATGATTTTTGATCGTAAAGAAATTAGGACAAGCATGCAGTACATAATAACAAAAATGTGTCACATGTCAGTGAAGAGGAAAAATTTAAGTGTGATGGTTGGTTATATTGCAATAGCTCACAGAGCAATATGTAGAGTACATTGACTCAGCACAAGGGTAAACCCTAAAATACAAGGAAATACCACATATACTATTAACAGTTCTCTTTTACATAATAGTATTAGACTAGAACCTCACCTGTTTAGGCTAGACAGTGTCTGTGTGCAATTGCATGCTCTCCCATGTAGCACCAAAGAATGTTCAGTTATACTTTGTATACTAGAATAGCTAAAATAACTGAAAGGTTTACTCGCAGGAAACAGTGCACCTCTTATTTTGTTATTACCCAATGCAAATTGGTATGTGAAAAGAACATTAAATTTTCCATAAAAACTAGTTAGCTAAGTTGACATTCCTAGATGGAGATAAGCCCTACTAGTATTTTATTGATGGGTAGAACAGCCAGTGTTCACAAGGAGCTAGGCACTAACTGGGTAGCAGACCAGTGCCTAGCGTCTGATTGCTTCGTAGGCATCTACGCAGGAGGATGCTGCCTAGCTCCACCTAGAAGAACACTGAGAACACAATAAACATACATGCCTGCTGATGTGACATTAAACTAAATAAGGTTGAGCAATAGGGGCATGATTGAGCTGGTGAGGTGCAGAAGCACCTTCAATTGTCATACACACTGCACCCATAGCATACATAGATAATGAACTATAAAAGAACACAAGTACTGGAAATTGGAATGGTAAAATTTAAAATTGTATTAGAAAGAAAAGACAAACTAAGATAACTGGCAAACTTCTACAAAATTACCTGCGGACTTTATTGGCAAGAAAAATAGTATCCAAAACTGACCGCTCATGGCCATCATTTCCTTGAACAGTGCCATCTCGAGCCTTACTAATGTTTGGATCAAGCCGCTTTGAAGGAATATTTAACCTCACTGAATTATTGGTTTTCCTATGCTGTGTATTGCTGTTAAATTCTTCGGAGTCAGGCATAATTGTCCTGCGAACTGACCAAGCACTCTCTTGATCCTTGACTATACGAGGATAATGTTTCACAAAGGACGAATCAGCTTCTTGTATAAATTTAAAGTCCTGAAATTTTATCCTTCCTCTACACAATGGATTCAATATCATCCTCCTCATCGGATTATCTTTGTTGATGACTTTGTCTACCTCGATCACAGGGATGGAATCCCTTTTTGTAAACTCAAGAAGAATTCTATCCCTTTTGCAAGCATATTTATCATCATCAAACAATAAAGAACTTTTGCAGACCCATAGTCCACGCACCAAATCAGCATATTTTGGAAGTTCTTTCAAGAAATCATCTTCTGAATAGGTTGGAGCAAGATGCATTAGAGCATCAAATCGGTTCACTTGTGAGACCTAATTAAATTAATTGAATAAGAAAAAATACAATTAGAAAACCACAGCCGTTAACTTTGTATTTTATCTTTTTCCATCTCATAAACTGAAATAGGACCATCTCAGATCTAACCTGAGTTAACCATTTCTTCAGGCGCACTTCCAGTGGTAGTGAGAGAACCTTCCTGTTATGCAATGCAGGTAATATGGGGTAACTTGTGTGTTGGATTACAAATGTAAATTTCCAGTCTAATGTTTTAACAACAATCCAAGAAATAAAAGGATAGCACAATATTATGAGGGAGGAAACAAAAATAAAACTTTTAAAAACCTAATGCGCATTTTTTAGAACAATACAAATTCATCTGAATCAATAGGAGAAACATATAAAGGGTTGGGCGCTGTTAGCTAGCAGTTTGACTATATTTGACATTTCGCAATTTTGTTTTGTTGTCCTTGCTTACAAATTATAAACAAAATTGTGATAAATATTTTCATTTTCTGAATTAATGAATCCAATTATTTCGAGTTCAACCAGTAAGCACTTCAGAGAAAAGAACAGTTAAATTGTTACAGAGTTATAGCATTTACGCTCATGTTTTACCAGGGCCCAGAAAGATAGAACCTCAGGAAAATACCCCCCTGACCCAAACCAACAAAACTAGGTGAGAGAAACAAACCAAATCTAGACTCTGCAACTTAAACAATTCCCTCACGCAGAAATGTGGACGTCCCACTTTTAGGGTTCCCCTTTTTCCTCTGGCGGCGACCCCATCAGAGTCCACAAGTCCACCAAAAAACCTGATCGGTTAATCAAGTTTTGACGTTAATTATTGGCCTGCTGAGCCCTGCGATCGCTCTGGCTGCATGGCAGACCCCCAGGCGAGTTCATCGGCGTCGAAGGGACTGCCTGTGGAAGGAGATGATGTGGAGGAGACAAGGTTTGTTTCTGAACCTAGTATTGAAGAAAGGCTGGAGGGACTTAATCTGCATGGTGAGGAAGAGACAGATCTGGATTTTTCAGAGGAGCTTGAAGGGCTCATCAAAGAGGTTCGTTGGTTGGCTCTTTTTAGGGTTAATACCACAAAACCCTTTAGTCATGCGGCCCTTCTCAGATCGATGCGTAACGCATGGTCATCGGCGAAGGAGATTTCTTTCAAGGTGATTGAAGCAAATCTCTTCTTGGTGCAATTCCAATGTCTTGGTGATTGGAATAGGGTGATGGAAGGGAGACCATGGCTGTTCAGAGGGGCAGCGGTAGTCCTTGAGGAGTATGATGGTTTCACAAATGTGCATCAATATAAGCTGGATAGAGTTCCAGTTTGGGCTCGGATCCAGGGGGTGCCGGAGAGCTTGATGAAGGAGCTGGCTGAGAAGGTAGTTAAGTAGGTAGGAGAACCACCATTCTCCGTCATTGTTAATGAAGGGAGAATTAATACTGCAAAATATCTCAGAGCTCGTGTGTTTCTTGATCTGAGCAAACCTTTGGTGCGTTTTGTTCCGATCACTATTCGTGAAAGGAAGAAGTATCCGGTGCTCTATGAAAAACTTCCGGATTTTTGCTATTATTGTGGTCGTATGGGACACGAGGTGGAAGAATGTGGAGATGGAGCGCATTAACTTGCAGGATTGCGAGTGGGGGAATTGGTTGTTAGTAAATTTTGAGACTAATGTCCCTCTAGGAAGAGGGGTGTATGCGAGGGGAAGAGGTGGTGGAAGAGGGAGAGGTAGCGGGCCAAGTGAGCAAAATTCCTATGATGACGAAAGGGACCCCGAACGAGATGATGATGATCTGAATTTAACTAGAGGGATTCGCAGGAGGCTGGTGGCGGAGGATGGCACCGTGAATGTGACTAGAGGAAAGGGAATAGGACCCAAGTTATCGGGCATTGTGGCAGCGAAAATTAATATGCTAGAATATGGTACTGGGGATCAAAGGCGGGGTAAACTTGCTAATAACCCAAAGAAGGAACAAGAGAAAAAGAGGCAGAGGAAGAGCCTTGAAGATGGAGTTGAAGTGGATGCAACCATGTAATCGGCGACCACCTTGACCGAGGAGGATCGCCGGGTGCAATGAAAATCTTAGCATGGAACTACCGCGGGCTGGGAAATGCCCGAGCAGTTCAAGCGCTTCTGGATCTCAAGAGGCAAATAAGACCAGATGTGTTTTTCCTGTCTGAGACGCATTTGGGAAAAGCTAAGGCAGAAAAGTTGAGAAGGAGAGCAGGGTTCAATCATATGATCATTGATGAAAGCGATGGTCGAAGTAGGGGGTTGCTGTTAATGTGGAAGAAGGAAATTAATTTGACAAAAAAAGGGAGTCACAAAGAATTATATTGATGTGGTTATTACTGATGATTTTAGCTAAAGACTAATAGGGATATATGGAGAACCGAGTTGGGATCAGAAGGATAAAACTTGGGAGGCTCTACGCACCTTGAGTGGTAACATGAGCCTTCCATGGTTAGCTATCGGAGACTTTAATGAGATACTTTTTAACTATGAAAAGGAAGGTAGGAGACCGAGATCACCGAGACAGATGCAAGCTTTCCTTGAGGCACTGTCTGATTGTGAGTTGTCAGATTTGGGATATGTTGGGGATATGTTCACCTGGCAGAGGGGTAAAGTTAGAGAGCGACTTGACCGTGGGGTTGTAAATGCTCAATGGAGTATGCTTTTCCTTAATGCGAGATTAATTAACAGTGGTATGACAAAATCCGATCATCGACCACTGGTAGCAGATACGGAAAGTCTTACAGGTGTACATGCAGTAGGAAGTAAGGGGTAGAAACGTTTTGAAGTGGGATGGTTACAAGAAGAAACTGTGGAAGAGATGGTGAAAGCTGCATGGGCAAGAGCAACAGCTCACGGAGAGGGACCTACTTTCATGCAAAAGGTGAATGATGTGCATGCTGAGTTGCATGTTTGGGACAAGAAGGTCTTGAAGGGACCCATGAACAGGATAAAGAAGCTTAAAGTAGATCTTGAGAATTTGCTTAGAGGGCCAATGACTAATGTTATAAGTAGAGAGAATGTGCAGCTCATATTGAATGGGCCCCAAATGGGCTATAAGTACATGTACAAGAGAAGGGAAAAAATACAGAAAACCCCCTATACATGTGCTATTTTAACAACTAATACCAGTCTAGATACGCAGGAGATCCTTGTGTGTCTAGAGTTATTACTTGAACAGGAAGAAGTACACTGGATACAAAGGGCTCGGGCTAATTAGCTGAAATATGGAGACCGAAACACGCATTTTTTCCAAAATTTTGCAGCTAACCGGAAAAGAAAGAATACTATTAAGGGGCTGGTGGATGAACAGGGAGTAATGCATGAAGATAGAGATACGATATTCAATCTAGTGCATGATTACTTTGTGATCTTTTCACGTCGGAAATTCATGAAATTGATGCCTCAGTGTTAAAGGATGTACAAAAGAAGGTCACAACAGAGATGAATAGAGGGCTTATTGCTCCTTTTACGCTTGAGGAAGTTAAGAAGGCGTTGTTTAGCGTTGGGGATTTGAAGGCGCCTGGCCTTGATGGACTTCATTGTTGAAATTAATTCTTGTGCACTGAATTGTATCTCTTCTGTTTTCATTTGGCTCTTTGCGTCAGTTGTTTTCAGACATGATGGAAAGATTGTTTTTATACATTCACTTCCATGTCTTGTTCCTCCTACCAACTCTTTTAAAATATTTCCCACTACATTTTTTGTGATAAACTCACTTGTTCATACTCAACTAAGCAATTACTGGCAAAATATAGTAATTTGTATTAATAAAGAAAAAATGCAAACAAAATTTTTACCTTCTCATAAATTTAAACAAAAATGGGACTATTGATATAGTATAACAATAAAAGAGGTTGCTCCTAAAAAAATATTCATTACCAAAGCAATGAAGTAGAAATGAAACGAATAATGTAAACAAGAAGATTGGTTGCACCGGTAAAGGAAATGATCGGCACTGCACCTTATTACATGACTTTTGTTAATATCCCTGCTGCTTGTCAACCCTCCAGGGCACAAGGCACTGACATAATCAGATCTGAAAAACAAGTTTGACATAATCAATTGTCCTGGCATTGTAGAAGAAAAGGTTTATTGTGAGATAATGAATCCTTGTTCTTTTCAACTTAAATTTTAAATAAAAGCTACCACTGGAAATTTGCTAGGCCAAACAATGTAACATTTTGTAGCCATTTTTGTAAGACTTTTAGTGTTTTTTCTAAAATATTCCAAAACCATTTTTATTTTTATTTTTTTGACTCTTCAAGCTCTCTATTGAGAATTCACAATTTTTATAGATTATCAGCTCAAAAAACAAGGTTATAAATTTGACAATTGAGACAGCTCTAGCCACGGAGGCCGTAATCGTTCTGGATCTTTGGCCAACACCGGCATGGTGCCAGCAGCAAAACATGGTGGCGGCGGCAGCCTGAGGTAGGGCTGGCCGATCATGACACAAACCTATGTACTGCGAATGATTCTCAAAAGTGAAGAGCAATAATGCACAAGAAGCAATGCTAAATTAGTGTAAATGTAGCACCAATGCTACAATGTTATATGCAGCATTTTGGATAAAATGTGTTATAACGTGCTAAACACACACGTTTGTATGCAAGCTCAATTTTCCAAAGCTGCATTGTTGCCCCTGGAAGTCTAGAACTTAGACCAAGTCTCACTTAGCATTTAGCGCCAAGAAGATGATGAACTTTGCCTTTTCAGCCCCTGAATTTATTTCCATTTTCACCCTAGCCACAAAGCCATTTGGGATACCATTAAAACACTGACGCCTATGCGTGTTCCAAGAAACCATTTAGTGCTGACTAGGCTATCCACATGTAAGAGTGGTAGCTTTGGTGGCGTTGAAGTCTCAAGGAAAGTGCATTTAGCCCCTGAACTTTGAATATCTTTATGGGCCTAATTTGGGCTTTCCTTGTATATGGGCTTTCGTTATATCTACTCTTGTACATGTATATAACTATATATGCTATCCTATTGGCCTTAGATGAATACAAGCTGCCTTCATAGCATGGTATCAAAGCCTAGGACTTTTCTGACCAAACCATAACTCTCCCTAGGATCTTCCTTTAGCCACCATAGTTGTTAATCATAACTCTCCGTAGGGTCTTCCTTTAGCCACCACCATCGTCATCGGTGATCCTAAGTGTCGACGCTAGTGCCGTCACCGGAGTTTCTCCTTTGATGGTGCCTCTCTTCTCTTCTACCTATAATCATATCTCTACAAGCCCGCAGTGCTGCCAAACTCTAGAGGCAGTCACAATTATCCCACTCGCGTCCTCCAGACCACGTCATCCTGCCTTAGGTTGCGTCGTCAGCTGCACCATCTAGTTTCCTAGGCCGCACCATCACCATCGCCCTACTTGTCCATCATGTTGTATGCATCTCAAGGACCACACCGCCTTCAGTCGTCGCCAGTGCATCGCCTCTTCGTGCCACCACCGTTCGGTCGCCATGTCATTGTCACGCCAACACGTTGCTATTGTCCCAGCTTGGTTGCGCCTCACCATCAAGGCCTCTAGTCGGTGTCTTCCCTAGATCTAGATCCAGATCTAGACCCAACTTTAGAGAGTGGTCGAGAGAAGCGCCTTGTCTCTCTAGACCGATACCGCTTACACTGATGATGTTGGATAGGACCAACTTTTGGGAGTAGTCCATAAAATGCTATGGATCTATCGTCGATTGCGCTGCCTGACAATGCATTTCTTCAGTTTTTTGAGTTTCTCGTCGGTTTCTGATTCTACTTATTAACTTGTTCAATTTGCTTTCAGTTTCAGCCAATTTCAGTTTTCAGTCTTTGTGTTTGGTCAGTTGTATGTTGCTGTTTAATAAGATCATGCAAGTGCAAGTAATGTGTGTAATGGCCACGATCTGGAGTTAGTAAGGTCGTGGCTAGGTGGGTTTTTGTAATAGTCTATATATGCTAATGAAAATATAAGGAAAAGTTGCCGCTTAGCAGCACAAAACTTACCTCTGTTCTTGAGCGAATCTGACATTTGGTATCAAAGCAGTGTGAGAGACCCTGGTGAGGTTCCCCACTGAGTGTTAGCCATGGAGGTTGGTGGTCACGGCGCTGGTGGGCGAGGTGTCGGCGGTGGAGACAACGGTGGCGCGGAAGGCGATAATGGTGCGGGTGGTCGCGGCGGCCGCGACTCTAGGATGCCCCCACGGCGACTCCTGCTGTAGCCCTCACCCCCACCACGTCGTGGTAGAAACCGCGATGGAGAGGTGCGCGAGGTCGTCGTCAAGTGGGTGATGATGGGAGCATCGAGCTCCATCAAGTACCCTATGCTCTCCCGCACCAACTACGTCGAGTGGGCGCTAGTGATGCGGTTGAATCTTCAGGCGCTAGTGATGCGGGTGAATCTTCAGGCGCAAGGCCTATGGGATGCAATCGACCCCGGCACCAACGACTTCCAAGATGATCGGATGGCGCTGTCCACGATTCTTTGCGCGGTGTCACCAGAGATGTTGGCGACACTCACTGTCAAGGACACAGCGAAGGAGGCATGGGACACCATCAAGATCGTGCAGATGGGTGTTGAGCGTGTCCAGGAGGCCAACACTCAGAAGCTCCATCGTGACCTCGCCAACATTGAATTTAAGGATGACGAGACCGTTGACGACTTCTCCATGAGGATCTCCGGCATGGTCGACCACCTTCGAGCCCTTGACGGCGCGATCACGGATGCGAAGGTGGTGAAGAAATTTCTCCAAGTCGTTCCAGAGCACTACACTCAAGTGACAATCTCAATTGAGATGCTGCTTGATGTCGGGGCGCCATCGGTAGAGGTGACTGGACGTCACCATGCGGTGGAGCAGTGTTATAAACGCGCTTGTAACGAGGATGGCGTGGCGCAATTGTACTCTAGTGGCAAGCTACTGATCACGGAGGAGCAGTGGCATGCCCCGCAGCGGAAGAAGCAACGGCAATTCCAGCAGCGCTCGCGGCGGCGGCAATAGGTGCCGTGGCAGAGGCAGCGATGGTCATGGCCGTGGCGGCAATGGCGGGAAGAGCAGCTACTCTCAGCCGCAAATTGCTCGCGACTAGTGCAAGAACTGTGGAAAGCGTGGGCATTGGGCTCGCGAGTGTCGCAGCAAGCCGAAAAAGCAGGCCAATTTTGCGCGAGGACAAGGTGATGAGGTGGAAGAGACGACTCTGTTGATGGCACATGGAAGCATCACATTATCGTCGCCATCACCAGTTGTGGCATCCAATCCAACCACCGGCATCGCCATTGAGGTGTGCTCTAACACAAATTGAGCACAAGGTGGATGCAAAGGATATGGAATAGGTAGTTGACTGGCATCCGCACAGCCTTCACCGAGCTCGATGCAAACGTCCAAGGGACGATTTGTTTCTGTGACGGCTCAGCGGTGAACATTGAAGGCCGAGAGACCATTCTCCTCGCCTGCAAGGAGGAACAACATCGAGCACTCACCAACGTCTACTACCTACCAAGGCTTACCACCAATATTTTCAGCTTGGGATGGCTTGATGAGGCAGGAAGCAAGGCAGTAATTGAGGATGGTGTACTGTGCATCGTCGACTCTACCAATGGACTGCTCGCCAAGGTGCGCGATGACCCAATCGTCTGTACATCCTGAAGATCAGTGTCTACTACATATCAAGGCTTACCACCAATATTCTCAACTTGGGACAGCTTGATGAGGCAGGAAGGCAGTAAATGAGGATGGTGTGCTGCGCATCGTCGACTCTACCAATGGACTGCTCGCCAAGGTGCGGCGATCACCCAATCGATTGTACATCCTGAAGATTAAGGTTGCAAGGCCAGTGTGTTTGGCAGCGCGCTTCGGCCATCTGAATTTTCCCGCCTTGCGCAAGCTTGCGCACCTCGATATGGTGAAGGGGTTGCCCAAGATCGTGTCGATCAGGTGTGTGACAGCTGCCAGAGGCGCACCCCATTCTCTAAGGAGGCCAAGTTCAAAGTAAAGATGAAGCTGGAGCTGGTTCATGGTGACCTCTGTGGCCCAATCACGCCGGCAACACCTGCTGGTAACAAATACATCCTTTTGCTCGTTGATGACATGTCACGCTACATGTGGATCATGGTGCTCAAGTCGAAGGGAGATGCAGCAGCTGGAATCAAGCGTTTCCTATGGCGCGTTGAAGCTGAGAGTGGTCGCAGGCTCAAGGCGCTGCGTACCGATGGCGGTGGTGAGTTCACTGCGATTGAATTTGGAGAGTATTGCGCTAAGAGAGGGATGGAGCGTCATCTCATGGCGCCCTATTCCCCTAAGCAGAATGGTGTTGTGGAAAGGCGCAATCAAACAATTGTTGGGGCTACTAGCAGCATGGTGAAGGCCAACGGGGTGCCAGTGAGATTCTGGGGGGAGGCATGGACTACTGGTTTCTCTTGAACAAATCACCTGCAAAAAAAGTTGGAAGGAAAGACACTGTTTGAGGCTTGGAATGGAGTGCGACCGGCGGTGAATTTTCTTCGCACATTCGGTTGCCTTGGTTATGTCAGGAATACCAAACCCCACTTGCACAACCTGGAAGATCACAACAAGCCGATGGTGCTACTAGGCTATGAAGCACATTCCAATGCTTACCGGCTGTATGATCCCGCTCCTAACAAGATGGTGTCGCGGGATGTTGTGTTTGATGAGAATGCAAAGTGGGATTGGAGCAAAGGAGGAATTGATGGTGGTGAAGACTTGTAGCCTCTGACTGTGGAGTATTGGACTACTTCGACCACAGCGACGCCACTCGCTGTGTCACCTTCTCCAGTGGCTGCATCACCTATTCCTGCTCCAGCATCGTCGATGGCAACAAATGGATCCACTCAACGTACACTGGTAATTGAGTTTGGAACTCCTCCATCACATGACTCTAGACTGGATGCTTATGCTGAAGACGACGAGGTGCCAAGGTACCGCACCTTCAACAATCTGCTGGCTGCACTGGGCTTAGTGCCAGGGGATTTGACTGCTGAGCTACATGTGGTGAGTGCTGATGAGCCCATTTATGTGGAAGAAGCACTGCGCAATCCAAATTGGCGTGGTGCTATGGAAGAGGAGCTCCAGTCCATTGCTGACAACAGGACATGGAGTTTCGTTGATCTTCTAGCAAGACATCATACAATAGGACTAAAGTGGGTGTTCAAGGTGAAGAGAGATGAGCATGGAGCTATGGTGAAGCATAAGGCCAGACTTGTGGCCAAAGGATATGTGCAGTGACAAGGAATTGACTTCGTTGAAGTTTTTGCCCGTGTGACTAGATTGGAGTAAGTGAGGTTGTTGCTAGCCATTGCTGCAAGTGTAAAGTCGGCATTCCTCAATGGTGAACTTGAGAAGGAGGTGTATGTGGTTCAACCTCCTGGATTTGAAAACACTGATCATGCAAGGAAGATGTTGCGTTTGCACAAGGCGTTGTATGGACTTCGTCATGTACCTCAGGCTTGGAATACAAAGCTCGATACCACTTTGGTCTCTCTTGGTTTTCATCAGAGCACTTGTGAACATGGTGTGTACACTCGTGGAGATGGAAGAAATCGATTGACAATTGGAGTTTATGTTGATGATTTGATCATCACAGGAAGGAATAGCGGTGGGGTCGCCAAGTTCAAGGAGGAGATGAAGATGCAGTTCAAGATGAGTGACCTTGGTGCCCTTCATTACTATCTGGGTATGGGCATGGGCATTGAAGTTGTTCAAGGAGCTGCAGGCATCAAACTTGGACAAATGGCCTATGCAGGATAGTTGGTGGAGAAGGCTGGTTTGAAAGGATGCAATCCCTACCAAACACCAATGGAAGTGAGGCTCGAACTAAGCAAGGTCAGCTCTACATCGTTGGTTGATACCATTTTCTATAGAAGCTTGGTTGGGAGCTTGCGTTATTTGTTGCATACAAGACCAGATTTGGCTTATTCAGGTGGATATGTGAGTCGCTTCATGGAGCAATCTCATGAAGAGCATCTCACATCTATTAAGCGCATCCTGCGAAATGTGGCTGGAACAATGGATTGGGGGGTGTTTTATGCTATTGGGAAGAAGGATGGTGAAGCACAACTACTGGGATAGAGTGACTGTGATATGGGTGTTGACATGGATGATAGGAAGAGTACATCTGGGTAATTTACTTCTTCAATGGAGCTCTATCACCTGGCAGTCCAGCAAGCAGAAGGTAGTGGCCCTATCCTCTTGCAAGGCAGAATACATAGCAGCAGCTTCTGCTGCATGTCAAGGAGTTTGGTTGGCTAAGCTTGTCACTAAGATACTTAGAGTGTATTATACAAGAGAGTGTGCTGAGAAAGGACATATCAAGGTTGAGTTCATTGGAACTGCCGAGCAGCTGGGAGATATTCTCACCAAGCCTCTTGGGCGAATCAAATTCCATGAGCTATGCGCCAAGATTGGTCTATTCAATAAGTAAAATGCATTTCTTCAGTTTTTTGAGTCAGTTTCTTGTCGGTTTCTGATTCTAGTTATTAGCTTGTTCAATTTGCTTTCAGTTTCAGTTGAGTCTTTGTGTTTGGTCAGTTGCATGTTGCTATTTAATAAGATCATGCAAGTGCAAGTAATGTGTGTAATGGCCACGATCTTGAGTTAGTAAGGTCGTGGCTAAGTGGGTCTTCGTAATAGTCTATATATGCTAATGAAAATATAAGGAAAAGCTGCCGCTTAGCAGCCCAAAACTTACCTTTGTTCTTGAGCGAATCTAACATTCCCAACATGTCGCTGTTGTCACAGCTCAGTTGCGTCGGTGTTTACCTGGTCCGATTCAAGGTCAACTTTCGAGACCAACTTTCAAGAGTGGTCCACGATGCTCTAGATCTATCTCGACAGCAAAGGTCTGTGGGGCCACTTCACGCATACACGTCCATGTCCACCCACCCCTTCTTGTCCTAAGATGCCAATGGTTGGTGCTTATGGTGTATTGGATGCTAAAGATGTCTTGAGGACCTATGAGCAGGTTCTAGAGTAGTCCGCTACGAATCTTCAAACTCTTGAGAACTAGCGAGATGAAGCTCTGTCATCGTTGGCGTGATGCAACATTAGTGGATCTCGTCGTGGACTTTGGCACTCCCCCTCACCTCGGTGATGTGGGAGTGTGTCCAAGCTCGGTACCAACCTCCCAATGATGCTCACTATGTTGGGATTATGCCCAATGACAATCATGGGCCACATACGATGTGGGCTCATGGATGACGCGGACCGCATGTAATACGGGTATTCTAGACCACATATGACGTTGGGGCCTTGGATATTACTGGACCTTTAACGTAGAGGCCCATTATGGAGCGCTATATGAAGGGAGACGCCAAAAGCATTAGACACTGCCCTCTCCACCAAATCCTAACCATCATCTCCCTCATCACCATGTGTTTGCGGATTCCAATCCCTTTATATGTGGACACCATAGAGGCGCTACGTTTGTGGCGTTATTCGAAGTGAACCGAAGGAGACACGATCTGCTCATGGTCAAATTCTCGAAGCGATTTTGTTTCGTCGATTCTCGCTGATCCAAAAGGAATTTTGGGATGAAACTGGATCCATTGAAAAGATTATCTCGTTAGCTTTCCAACGAGTTGTAGAACGTTGAAAACAAAGTCTAGATTTGGCCAAAGCGTTCGTTTGAAGACTAGTGCTCGGGGAAGTCGCAAATCCCGGCGAGGCGAGGCGAAACTCATCGCAGAGGTCTCCATGAAGCCCGGCGAGGATGTCGGAGGCCACAGGGCGGGAAGGCGTCACGGGACGGTGCTGACTATTGAGGCGTTCGGCTCGGGAAGGCGTCACGGGACGGTGCTGACTATTGAGGCGTTCGGCTCAGTGTGAACGACTACTTCTGTACGACTACGTGTAGAACGATTGAACCGGCTTTATCGAATCGTGTTCCGCTGCACTACGTGTCATAAGGTAACGAGATATACGATCACTTACTAACAGGGTGTCCTGGATTTTCACGTTCGAATTTGATTTTGTGCTAAATTAGCATCCCCATGTTTCCCTTCACTCCCTTCCTCACTGTTGGAGTTGCAGAGCTCTCTTTGTCAACAGGACTCCATAATTGGTGCCTCCTATAAGGAACTTATCGATGTGTGGCGTCGACTCAACTTTGAGACACCTATCTATAATCCAGGCTACAACTATTGTGCTCGCCTTTGAGAACACAAGATCAATGGTCGCCTCTTCAAGTTTCTAGGAATAGTTTGAGCAGCTTCGTGCTCAACTGTTGGCCAGCTTTCCATGACCGTCTCTAGTTAAGGCGCTTGCCTTGGCTCGCGTCAATAAGATCCATATTTGTGGCATGTTGTTGTGCATCCACCCCTCTTGTGTCTACTTCTACTCTCCCAGCACCAGGAGGCTGCTCGAATGCTGCAGCGAGTACACCTATTGTTTGCTGCAACTAGGAGTGAAAACAGACATATGATCCGGATTGGATAGGGGTCATCTCTTATTTGTCCCATATTTTTTAACCGGATCAGGATAGTGTTTGGATCGGGATTATAATGGATCGGGGTCAGATACCGGGTTTTACCACATTATATTAGTTTCTTGATTATATGAATATTAGGTATCCATTTTACATAATATAATACGTTATACTTGCTCACATAATACAAGAAAGAGACGTGCATATGCTTTTCTGCTAGCTAATAGATGGGTTAATAATTTTGTATCTATGCACTTACACAATACGCATTATGCACTGTCTGGCCCATCCACTGCATGTGCTTTCTGGGCTGTCTCAGCAGCAGGCCGAAGGAACTAGCAGCAAGTCAGAGGGATGGAGAAGTGATGGCTCAGCTTGGGCCTTGGGCTAAGCTTGTGGGCCATGGCCAGCAATACAAGGCGCAGCGAGCAGCACTCCGCTACCACTGTTAGTCCCACATCGCTTGCACGAGGGAGGGGTGCTAAGGAACAATGCTATTTAAATGAAACAGATGCAACAGTGGTAGAAGACTGCTGTGTCGGTCCAGAAGACACGGGGCAGAATCTAGACATGGTTTGCATCTGGATATCCAGATACACTTAGCTTTCCTTCTACTTCCGCTTCTTCCACCTCAAACAGTCGACCACCTCCTCTGATGCTAAGAGGAATCATCTTTAGGTCATATGTGTGGTTCTTGTTTTTCCTTAGTAATAAGTAGAGGTATTCTTAGAAAGGTTTCTAGTGAAACCTCTCTATCCTATATGGGTTGTAAGCTTAGCAAACAAATCAAACTTCCATATTTTATCAGTGAGTCTTGTCATTTGTCCTTTTGATTTAGTTCACTCATTTGTACTTTTTATTTCGTTCACTCAAATGTTTGGGGTCTTGGCTCCCTTCGTTCCAAAAGGAGGTCATGATTATTATATAATATAATCTTTATAGATGATTTTTCTTGCTTCACGTGGATTTACCCCCTCACATCTCTCACCGAGGTGAAAGGCTAAAAAACCAAAGTTCAAGTTTGGGGGGGAGGGGGGCAAAGTGAGATTCGCTGGAACTTTAAGTGGATGTCAAGTCACTATCCTTGTACACGTTGATAGCCTAATCAGCCCTCAACAGACATAGAACATCATGTAGCATTTAATGGTAGCCCTAATGGCTTTGGAACAAGGGTGCAAACAAAAACAAGTTCAAGGGGTCGAAAAATTAAAGTTCAAGTTCCGAAAGCCTAGTGACATTGATTCAATCCAATCATGGGAAAGAGTGACATTCGGGTCTGTTTGACTTGTTTGGGATAAAAAAAAAGACTCAAAACAATCAAAGTGTTTGTATTTTGGAAATGGTGATAAGAACAAAAATAAATAAGTGGATAAAATGTAAAGAACACCGCGGCTCAAGAAACCAGGATCAAACCAAATAAAGGAAAATGATTGGCCAACAAGTAGTATTAACACTAAGAACTAACTAAACACTTACATGCTCATAGTGAAATCTATAGGACCGCCTTCATTTGATACCATCTTAGCATGATACTTGCTTGCAAGGGTGCTCCCCTCTGGTTCATAAGCAAGAGAAATCCATGGCTGGAATAACATAAATATATATATATCAACTTTAAAGTACACAGATGAGGAGGTATATAGTCACAGAAGACTGCACATTTCTCATGTTACCATGTACCAGTTATTATATAGTAAATAAATGATAAAAAAACTACATTATTGAAGTAATGCTCGAAAGGGTACTGATCATCAACCATCTAAACAGTAACAAACTTTAACCATATAATATTTATATGGAATGAGGGTAGCTAATTGGTTAGTGTGGGAATCGAGCAAATATACACTGCCATTCCATGTATATGTGAAAAAGAAGGACAAATTGAGTAACAAGCCAATGTTGGTCATAATTTTGATTAAATGTCAGATGCAGCTCAACATAACTTTTCAAACAAGAACTAATCAAAAACAACAAACAACAAACAGAGAAAAACACATCACAGAATAGTTACAACTTACAACAAAAATTGAAAACAGCAGGGAAACTCAGATGCGGTTAAGGTACATTTCAAAATTTTAAAATATTCAAGGATGTAAAACATTATGTGCAATTGCGAAAATTGGTTCAAAAAATACGATCATTCATGCACTGTACAATAAATACAAGAAACTTATGCATCAAAATTATATATAGACTTGTGAAAATGTGTTAAAAATATGGTCATTTGTGTGGTGTTAACAAAGACCATTTTGTGCACATATAATTGCAACACATAATCTTCTTATTTTTGACATTTCTTATTTTGAACAAATATTTGCATGTGCACATGTAAAATACGCTCTATATCTTAAGGACTTTTCCAGACTTTTTGAAAAGGACAAGTGCAAAAGCCAACATAGGTACAGTTGCACAAATGTTCACAAAATCTGTTTCCAACACAACATGGGTAGAAGTTATCTCATACATGATGAATTTAATGATGAATTTGAATATGCTGCAAAGAATAAAAAAAGGAAGTAAAAATCCTTATGAAAAATAGACACATTAACCATCTGTCTAAATTCTCTAGTGTCCCCCAACCATTTCAAAGCTAACGTCAGTTCAGCGCAGGGATCAACAGGCAAAATATTATCACACATAACGTACAACAAACAAGTAGGAGACAAGTGTATGCTAACAAATACTCAGTTATCCATCAGGTAGCGAATGGTCCTGCAGACCAGAACATACCAAATTAACAAGTATACAGGTTACAAAAATGTGAGAATGTTCAGTTTCCGTTTGCTCTCAAGATGAGGTTTGGCGGCACATAATTTCAATCGACAGCCTACAAAATATATTAATTCACTCTAGCCAACTATTGGTATCCAGCATCACATACTGCTTACAAACAAAACAAGACTCAGCCCTGGAAGCCAGTAAATTGCCCTGGAAGCCAGCAAATCAGAAGAAGTTTAGGCCATGTTTAATGATAGTACCCTTTTGTGACCCATTTCCTGCCCAACACTATTCAAATGAACTAGCAAATCAGAAGAAGTGTTGGGCATCGAATGGGTCACAAAAGGGTACTACCATTAAACATGACCATAGTGAACAGGTTCCAAGACTAGAGTCACACCAATGTCAAAACAAGATAGTGATATATAAGAAAATTCAGACAAAGCTTCTTAGGAATGAACCAAGACTAAAAGGAAGATGTATGGGACACTGCACTATGTTATAATTTGGAAGACCCAAATACAAGCAGTGAAGATAAACAACTGGACCAAATGAAAGTCTGAAATGTAAAGAAAGAAAATAGATATACAACTAATATAAAATATATCCTTATTCCTAACTAACCTCAGATTCTTCAGTGTCTTCTGTGCGCTCATTTCGCTGCAAACACAAGACACATGATAACAGTTTTTTTTCTGGATCTGATCAACATAGCAGCTTGATAAACCAAAATGTAGGAAAGTTCAAAAAATAATATGTGGAAGCACAGTGTAGAAATATTATTCAAAAAAGATTAGGAAATCAAGGGTATATTAAGCCACATTTCAAGGTCACATGTGTTCTCCTTGGTATTATACATAAATCAGCACAATTAAGCAAATTCTAGCACTCGTGTCAACAAAGCATTTGACTTACAATTATAGCCTTTGCAAGGAATTATACTACTACAGAAGTTTTATATGCTTACTCCAAGTATAAGACAGCACAATACTATGCATTCCATTTAATTGTTATAAATGGAGGCCACCTAAACTGCGTAGGCACCACCCTTCCACCTCACTCATCTAGCTCACCTAGTCATCTGACTTGCCTAGCTAGATGGCAAGCAGGTGCTAGGTCCCACCCCACTGTGCCCAGCTTTCTAGAGCATGGCATATCAACCTTTCACTCAAATGATCATATTGAAAGGCGTAAATCCAATGCAAATACAAATGTAGGCAGCATCCAATTGCTATTGCTATTCTTATTATTTCGTCTGAGTGTGGAGGCTCATGCATCTTACAAGGAACGGATACTCTTTTGTTGGCAAAACTAGGTCACTTTCACCCATAATCTTCAGAAAAAATCAGTTAGCTGGCTGGTTGTGGTTTGTCAACCTTTCAGCTAGATGTAAACCAAAAAAAAAATGGTGCAAAAGCAGATAGAGCTGCACCTTCACTGATACACCAGTTGAGCCGCTGGTACCACATTGTGTTTCTCCCTGTTGTAAAGACTGTCTAATGTGTGACCGGCCAGAATTTAGATGTGACATTGATGGTCGCATTTGCATCACTGCATCAATATGATTCAAATGAACCTGTAAAATAAAGCAAGTGGTTGATTATGATGAAATTAACAGATAATTGTGTAAATAAACATCTCAAAATGGTCCAAGTTGCCTACTGGAATTGAAAAGCTCTTTGAGGTGTTAAGTTTCAATGAAACGAGCAATCTGTTAATTATAATTATAACATATGAAGGACAAGAAGCTAATTAGAAGGAAACAAACTCAGTCCAACTTATTTGGGTGTAACCGCCTAAACCGTCAATGAATGAAGTGCAACAAAGTAGTACTAACTACTAACAGTACCTAGCTGGCATGTACATCTGTTTGAAAGAACATTCCAAACCATCCAAAATATATTTTATTCAGAGGCTTGTACATGATTCATTAATACTATATTTTCTCTTGGACAAGAAGATAGCAACTACATAAGCAAAGCATTAAACATATAACTCTGCTACACCATTAAGGCTAAAATAGTCTCAGGACATTAAATTATAGCATGTTTAGGAGTTTGGTTCGATGTTCCTTGACACAGCTAGCAAAAGCTAAACATAGCGCACAAAAACATCATAGGCTAGTCAAAAGAAATTTACAGCTAATCTGCTGCAAACCAAATGACACAAAATTTATCCTAGTACTTACCACGTTGCCATTAAGAACCCCAACAGCGTAATCAGCCACATCAGCTGCTTTGGATGATGATAATGTCTGCACCAACATAAAGTAAGGAGAAAATACCAATGAAAATGAGCAAGACAAGCATTATTTGTGTCAATGTCTGCAAAGCTCAACTATTGACATAAAATGAAACTTATACCAGCTTCACTACTATTACATTACTACTATATTTGCACACAGTTCAGAATACAACAGATCAAAATCCAATATGAGACATGACAAAAAGAAAAAAGATACATAATCTTTTTGTGCCACTAGTTTATAAATTTTTATTCAACATGCAGCTGAACAGCTGGGCTTCAAGACCTTCAAAAGGTGGCTTCAAAAAGACAAAGTATATGGCTCAGTTAGGGATTTCAAGAGCTTTGAGAAATGGCTTTAAAAAGCCACACATTTGGTTCGGCTTTGTTTCTTTTTTTTTAGGGAAATTTGGTTGCATAGGGCTTCAAATTTGCATGAATTTGCTATAGGGGTTGTTCACAGGATATAGGGTATCTAATTATTTGTTGAAATTTTTACTTTAGTAGAGTGCAAAAATAAGTTGATGAAACATGCAGAATGGTGCGTAGATGAACAATGATAATGCAATATAGTTCTTATCATCCCAAATGGAATATGAACTACTCTCGGTGGAGGTCTCCATTATTCTTCACTGCTTCGGTTTGCTAACAATTTTTGCTTTACCAAATTATCAACGTACCATCCTATATATTTCATCAACTTATTTTAACACCGTACCCAGGTAATCATTTCAGCAAATAATTAGATACGCTACATTTCGAGAACAACCCCATAGAGCACTCCATGTGCCTAATATATGTGGTCGATGGACCCACATGTCAGACACAGGAGTGCTATATAACAAAGCCATGCAAATTTATAATGCTACAGCCCAAATTTCACCCTTTTTTTACTGAGCAAAAGCCACAAAATCCTAGGTGCCAAATTATGGCAAATAAGTTATAGGGGCTATTACAATAACATAAGTATTTCTTCATTACTTAGACAAAAACTAGAACTATTGGTCATGTTTTAATTTATATTGAAAATGCAATATCCACACCACCGGCATTTACAAATTGGTATAGCTACACAAGATCCCAGACAAGGTGTATCGCCTTTTTTGAAATGATACCTCTCCCTTACAACAAAGGCAGGCCAAAGCACTAGGTGTTAGAAATATGTATAAGGGACTCTAGTGGGCTTTCCTGTCTTGCCATTTGAATGTGTGCAAGTGCGCGTGCGCGCAATCCTAGATAATGTATATCACCTTTTTGAAAAGATAAAAGTATAGATTACCCCCTTGAACTATAGCAAAGGTACACAAATCACCCTTCAACTCTAAAACCATATAATTACCCCCCCCCCCTCGAACTCCTAAAACCAGATAGATTGTCAGGTATTCCTCCAAACTCTCTCACTCACGAACTGAAGAACACACACACACACAGAGTTGGTGCTGCGTGAAGCGGCAGCTTTTCTGGTCTTTCTCTCTTCTATTTATTCTGCAAATACAAATTGCACTTGGAGCTATTCTCACGCAGCGGCTGCCACGTCCATCCCCATGGCTGCTACGTGAGTCCTTCCCCTTGCACAAGACTCGGGCTCCACTTAGCCCACTACTGCGAGCTACTCTCGCAGCTAACCCACTAACTGATCACAGCATCCTATGCCCCTGGAGACTAGGTGCTGATCTAACAACCTCTAACAGAAACTTGGACTCTGTCTAACACTAAGTACAGACTTGAACTGAAAACGAAATAAACTGAAAGTAAACTACTCGGCACAGGTTTAAACAGATAACATAGATTACACCCCTTGACCACTATAAAGTGGTTTCCAAAACCGGTTTTACAATTAAAAAGATTATAGGGAAGCCATGAAGAAAAGGAGAAAAGAGAAAAGAAAGAGAAGTGAAAAATTACTGCACGGTCATGAAGGAAAATAGAACAAAAAAGAAAGAAAGGGAAGTCAAAAAAGGAAAATAAAAGGAAGTGAAAAAATACAGGATGGACATGGTGGAGATAGAAAAAAAAAAGAAAGTTAAAACATAAAAGTATTTTTTATTATAAAACCGATTTTGGAGCAATCCAAATTCACTTTAGATTGGTAAGGGGTGTAATCTATACGGTTTTAAGAGTTGGATGGAGGAATATATGGTTTTGCAGTTGTGTTTTCTTTGGTCACTGTTCTATATCAATGACATGACCGTTACTAGTGATGATTCATGTGTTCAAGAGTAGTTTTTGGATCCTATTCATTGCTTCCTTGGGATTGAGTTTACCTCCACACGAGTGGGTTTCTTTTTGTCCCAAAGGGATCTTTTTGATCAGGCTTCTCTCGCACAACTAAGACTTGATGGAGCTGCGCAACTTCAGCCCACCGACAGTGAACCTCATTACTTCATGCTTGTTTTAATGCTACATGAGTTGGATATCCCGCTGACCACCAGTCTCTTTCTGCCTATTATATTTTTCTTGGTGATTCTCTCATCACTTCCAAAAGACCAATGAGCACAGCATGGTTTCTCATTCGTTCAAGTGTTGAGGCTAATTTCTATATTATAGCTCTTTTCATGATAGAGGTTACTTGATTGTGTTTGTTACTTCAGAATTTTGGTGTTTCCATTTCTGCACCAACTCCTCTTTTTGTTTGACGTCATAGGCTCAAGAGCAAGTTGTGGCTCTTTAATGTGTGTCTTCCGAGCTTCAGTTGGCTTACATCTTCACGAAGGCCCGGACTAGATCAAGATGGATTTTAACTCAGGCTTCGTTCTTTTCAGCTTAATAGCTTAACGACTTAGCAGCTTAATGGCTTATCTATGTTTTGAAAAGACATACGCTTTGAGTTTTTTTAGTCCATTTTTTCGCTATTTCAAAGGTGGATTCTAACACTTTAAATGGAAAATCAAACGAAATGGACCCAAATCTCGAGACTACCTTGAGAAGCTCTCGAAATTCAGTCATTTCAGCCGTTTAGCTGTTCAGATCAGCTCAAAAGAACAGAGCTTTAGTTTTGTTGATCCACCATAAATCTAAAGGGGTGTTAGATATATGTATAAGGGCCCTTTGTACATGTATATATCCGCCCTATTGGCCCCAGATGAATACAGGTGCTATTCATAACACTAGGCGTGCTCCCAAGTTGAATGTTTGGAAAATTGATGTGCTCTTCACTGGGAGTTAACTTATTTTGCTTCCCCTGCTTGTAAGACCAAATGCCCATGGTTGTAATAAGTGAAGTGACCAAAGGTTGATACATTTTTTAATGTTTATATATTTTGTATTATGTTTTGGTAGTGATTCATCACTATTCTTGATTGGCTGCATTAGTTTGATACAAAAAGGGCTTGGATGGAGAAATCTTGTCGTAACATTAAGCCTCACCTAAGTGCTTAGGCACACACCATTTGAGCCTTTGACACCGGTACCCAACTATAGTCTACAGATTTTAGAATGGTCAAAGGCCAACTTTGGCAAGTTATTTCAAACAATAAGCTGAAAATTTATAATGAATTGCAAAAGCCGCAATTGCAAGGCAGAGATGATTCTGTATTCCAATAAGAGCATGGTGACAAAACAACGTTATAAAAGGAGGAGCAATGTGCTGCTCAAGTAGAGTGAGAAAGGAGAGGGAGGTGAAAAGAGTGAATAGAGAAATGCACCGCCGGAGGTAAACTCCGGTGGCGACGACGGCTGGAAAGAAACCATAGGGCTATGATTTTTGAATTCGGTTTTTTTCTATCTCAAAGACTTGTCTAAAAGCTCTAAAGCACAAGTCGAGGCAAACTTAAGGAGATAAGCCAAATTAATAGATAAGTCAAATAAGATAAGCTGAAAAGGACACGACCTAAACTTATAACCATATCTAGTTATTTGGATAGTGATACTATTTCTTCATAAAGGTGCCACGGATGATTAATACTCATTGACAAATGACAAGCTTGATAAATAATTGCAAAGAGAAGGTTTTTATGTCTATGTTATAAGTTCTTTGACTAAAAAAGATAGGGCTCACCTGTTTCGTTACTTTGAAAGGTGCAGAAACCTCGGGGTCATAATTATCACTCTCTCTATTGATAGCCAAATCTACCTCAACTTTTGAACTATGTGGCTTCACACGAACCTGGCATAATCATAATTCGATTAACAAATGTTGTTTGCATACAAAGTTTCACCATGAAAATGAGCATATAGAATTATTAAGGGGTGTACCTCCTCACATATTTCATTAAGCTCATATGGGCGCCAGGATGGCCTTAGCGGATATTGCATTATGTAAAGCTGTGGAATACAGCACACCAAAAAAAAAGGGTCAACAGTTAAGCAAGTATGTAACAATCTACCATACAAAACACAGCCTACTAAAAATCAAAACCCAAACAAACAACTATGTAACTATATTAATATTATAAGAAAAATGGAATACCTAACATAGAAAGACACAAACAGCATAAGAATGTGCACTGTAAATGCAAATCTATCAATTATTCTGTGTGTGTATACATATATAACTACTTTTTGACAAATAATATCAAAGACAAGCACAAACTTACACATACAGAGAAATTGGGCGAGTAACATTAATGCAGTGCCGTTTTCCATTTTCCAGCAGCATTTTTATATTTTGTATATTTGATGTTACATTTACTGTTATAAGATTTTGGAATTCCACCTGTAAAATTATCTCTAAATAAAAATGCATTCCCTATTTCCCCATATAAGATCAGAAAAAAAAAACGCAACACTGCAAAATGCAGAGATTGTTCCTGAAAAAAAATAAAGCAGAAAGAAGGATGATAGATGCCCTTGTTGGAAGATTAACAGTAAACTGCTTTCAAGGCCTTCACATTGTAATCACCACCAAGTGTTCGAGAAAAGTATCAATGAATACTAAAAGGAAATATTACAGTATGACAATAATAATGGATATTTGAAACAATGATAAAATTAAATCTGCCACAAAAAGGTTGAACAGTTAAATTGTTGTACACCAAAGTTTAGAGTTGAAGAGCCCAAACCTAAGTTCTGGCATCAGTTTAGACATTAACCCATTTAAAGCGAGGGAAAGATAAGTGAAGCAAAACAAGCAGAGAAATATGGCATGAGCATCCATACTAAATGTAATATTTTTTTAGATGGTGTAGGCAGCAGTTCCGTAATTTCCATAGGCTAAACAAACAACATGCATTGCTGCATGCCCCCAAAAAATTGGTAGGTCAAAAAACACATGCACTTCTACTACCAACCACCACAGTAGTTAAGCATCACTCATCAGTAAACCAACCATCACCAAATTTCTCAGGCACGGTACTACCGCAAAGTAATCAGGCTGCTCAAAGGCGCGAGCACTATCAGGTGAACGAAATTTGCATTGCACTACAAGATAAGGAACAGAAGGGACTTTGCAAGCCATTACCATGGTGTCCTTGTCGAAGGGCTCAGGGGTGAAGTAGACATCGATCTCCCGCAAAACCTAAGTTCTGGCATCAGTTTAGACATTAACCCATTTAAAGCGAGGGAAAGATAAGTGAAGCAAAACAAATGGAGAAATATGGCATGAGCATCCATACTAAATGTAATAGTTTATTTAGATGGTGTAGGCAGCAGTTCCGTAATTTCTATAGGCTAAACAAACAACATGCATTGCTGCATGCCCCAAAAAAATTGGTAGGTCAAAAAACACATGCACTTCTACTACTAACCACCACAGTAGTTAAGCATCACTGATCAGTAATACAAAAAACTAAACCAACCATCACCAAAATTCTCAGGCACGGTACTACGGCAAAGTAATCAGGCTGCTCAAAGGCGCGAGCACTATCAGGTGAACGAAATTTGCATTGCACTACAAGATAAGGAACAGAAGGGACTTTGCAAGCCATTACCATGGTGTCCTTGTCGAAGGGCTCAGGGGTGAAGTAGACGTCGATCTCCCGCACCACGAAGTCCTCCTCATCATCATCATCATCATCTCCCACCAGGTCCGCGCCCATGCCCGGGGCCGTGCCCGCGCCCGCACAGTCCACCTCCATGGCGTCGACGCCATCATTCCGCGGTGCGTCCACCGCGGCGGACGGTTCAGCCTCCGGCTTCGGCTCAGGCTCCGCCTTGGGTTCGGGCTCCGGTTTGGGCTTGGGCTTGGGCTTGGGTTTGGGCTTCGCCTTGCCCTTGGCCTTGGGGCGGAAACGGGTGGGGGCGGCGACCGCGGCGGAGGACGAAGCGGGGGCGTCGAGGGTGGCGAGGTCGGCCATGTCGATGTCGGCGTCGAGGGACGGGGGCATGCCGTCGCCGGTCGCCATGCCGCTGCCGCTGCCGCGGGCTGTTCCTAGGGTTTCGTGGGGAAGGGGCTTTGGAGGGGTTTTTTTTTTTTACATTTTGGAGGGTTTTATTTTTTTTTAACTGTTTGGCTCACGGGTAAAGATTGCCACCCAAGCTTTAGGCCTTGTTTGTTTCAGATTAAATTAAATGAGAATTTGTTATTTTTATTAGACAAATGATATAATATTTTATAGTTATTTTTATGGGGTTTTAAATAATTCTTCTTAAAGTTTGTAAAATAAATTTTACATAATTTTTTAAAATTTTTAAAACGTCCTTCGTGGAATCACAAATTTGTTACGGTAAAACGCAACTCAACTTTAATCTGAAACAAACAAAGCCTTAGCCACACCATAATGTGTTAGAAGAAAATTTTGCCACAAATTGTGGCGCACACTTTCTCCGCCACAAACGCCGGGCGCGGGAAGAAGCAAGATCCGGCGGTGCTCCGGCCTCACCAGGGAAGAAGCATGGAGCGGCGGCGCTTCGACCTTGCCGGAGAAGAAGCATGGCAGTAGAGGCCAAAAAATAGAGTCGGATCCCCTCTGTGCTTTCCTTGTTCTAGTCCCTGAATCAAGTAGTTAGAACACATAGATATACAGCTCTTGCATCATAGCCATCAAATGAACAAACTTTATTACATCTTAATATTAGACCAGATGGTCTTTTGTAGGGACCAAAAAACGGAGTCGGATCTCTACCATGCTTTATTTGTTCTAATCCTTGGATCAAATAGCTAAAACACACAGTACTGCAGATTTGGATCATAACCATTGCGAGTAAACACTTTATAGCATGAGAATATTAGCTAAGATGGCCTTTTACATCAGAGTATGTGCCAGCGTGGTGATTGTTACAAAATATAGGCACACAGGCCTTACGACAGTGGAAGACTAAAATACAAGTTCAACTTCAAATGAGCAAAACACGACGATTCCCACAGGCAAGCTGTAGTTAGAGCTCCTAGACGTCGGAATAATCTTCATCTTGAACCTGTTGGTGAAACCTTCATCCTCGTGCACCACCTCGTTAGGGAACATCCTTTTCTAGTGGCAGCCTGTTTGTTGGAATGAGCAGCCCGCATGAAAGACGGGGTGAGTACGCGAATACTCAGTAAGCAAGGTTGGCTATATGCAACTAAGGTTTGCAAAGGAAGAGTAACGTTCTTCTGCATAAAGCCAGTTTTGCAAACTTCACCCTATGTTTTGAAATAGGAAAAAGTCTACTTGCCCCTCTGAACTATTGAGTCGGGTGCACATAACCCTCTAACTTCGAAAGCCAGATATTCTATCCCCCGAAAGATTCAAACCGGTGCAAATAGCCCTCCACGAGTGGTTTCACAAGTGGTTTTGCCACTTCAGCGCTCCACATGGGTGGTTTTGCCACTTCAGCGCTCCACAAACATGGTATTGCCCACGTGGCATCCGACGTGGCAGTACAATCACGTATAAAAAAAATGGGACCCCATGTAAGTCTCTTCCTTCCTCTCCCTTCTCTTCTCTCTTCCTCTCCCCTCTCCCCTCTCCCCTCTCTCTGCCTCTCCTCCCCGCCCCACCCCGCCGCAGCCTCCTCCCTGCTCCAACCCGACGTCACCTCCTCCTCGCCCCTCCTCACGCCGGCCCCTCCCTACCACATCGATGCCTCCTCCCCACCCCTCCTCACACCGGCCCCTCGCCGCTGCATCACGTCGGCCCCTCGCCACCAAACTGACATCTTTAGCACGCCGCTGCCATCCGTCGCCCTCCGCACCACAAATAAATACAATGCGAGAAAAAACAAGAAATTAAATGAATGCAAATGTGCATGAAAATTTTACAATAAGTATGTTTTTGTTCATATAAAATTGTAAAATTGATTTTGCAATTTTAAAATACTAATATTATTTACTAAAATTGATAAAGTATACTTTAGACAATAAATCTCATTTAAATCATATTGTACAAAGACAGTTCCAAATTTGGCTGTAAAATACTACACAATGTTACGAACATAACAAAATTGGTTTTGTAATTTTTAGATCTACAGAGAATATTTTACGAAATTTGAATTTCTAGGAATTTACAAAATTACATAAAGGGGTAGGCACGGCTTCAGACCGAGCTGGGCCAAATTAGGCCCAATTGGGGGGGCGCAGCCTGCACTGGCTGAGGGAGCGGCGCGCCTGACTGGGTCTTCCCGACAGGTGGGGCCCACCTGTCGGTGACCAAGACTAGGGGAGCAGTGCGGCGGCTCGGGTGGACGGCGACGGCGGCGCTCCGGCGACGTTCTAGCAGAGGCTCGGCGACCTCGCCGGCGGTGGTAGTGCAGTGCGGGGCAACGCAAGGCGGTGACACGGCGACGTACAGCGGCGGCGGCATAAGTCGCATGGTGGCAGCCTCATTGGCGACGTTGGAGTGGGCAGCTGAAAGGATCTAATTGGCCTCGAGGGGGTGAATAGGCAACTTTTAACTGTTTTCAATTTAAATTTTGACTCTTAGCAGTTTGTTACCCAAATTAACTAGCAAGTCGTAATCTAAGCAGAGAAAATACAACAGCGGAAGGAAATAAAGTAAAGGCAACAACAGAAATTAAATGCAGGGAGAAAGAAAGGAACTCAGAAAAGTTTTGACCGAGGTTCGGAATCTTCCTCCTACTCCCCATTGAGGCAAGCCCTTCACAAGGTAGTTTTGATGATTAATGATTAACAACTATAGAGTTAATATTTTATATTGAAGAAATGTGCATAGATGTTATACAGGTTAAATTCATGAGGTACATGTTTACCCCTCAAATATGGATATGTTGTAAGAAGGCATCAAGACTAGTAATTATTTGTAAATCTTTATTTATTGAGTCATAAGGATGCCGTACTATAAAGAGGGATGCAATGGAGAAACATATAAAGGTTCCTAAGTGCTCAAAATAGGTATCTCGATGTTCGTGTGAGTTTTTCATTCAAAATACACTCTATACAGAACCTATACCATCAGAACATCCGACGTGGGTCGAAACATCCGATGGTGAAACCAGCCTGCCAGTTTTCCATGCGATCCAGTGAGTAGTCCATCGGAACATTCAATGTGGTCGGAACATCCAACGGCTGTCGGAACATCCAACGTAGGTCGGAACATCCGACGTGGGTCGGAACATCCGATGCGGGATCATTTGCAACAACGGTAACTTTTCGGGATTCTCTATTTAAAGCCCTCTCTAATACCTGCCAAAAGGTTGCTCACGCCCTGATTTGAACCTAATTCATATTCATCATCATCTCCCAAGAACTTTAGCCTTTGTCTCTCTTATTTATCTTGTGAGATTTAGATCTAGAGAGATCAAGGCACCAAGTGCTCCTCGAATTAGAGTCATCCAATTCTTGAGCACTTAGCGATTCCTAATTTTTTCCTCGCATTTGTTACTCTTGGAGGCTAGAAGGGCTCCTAGACGGCTAGGTGTCACCGGTGAGCCGCCGAGCTTTGTGTGGTATGTCTCTGGAGTTTGTGAAGGTGTGAATCTGCCTCCGCAAGAAAAAGGATTCATCTAGTGATCGCCGGTGAGTGCTGTGTGCATCGTCGGGAGGGGATTAGGGTCTTGGTGATCCGGGCTTTGTGCCTTCCCTAACAGTGAGTAGAATCTCCCTTCAAAGATCCGAACATCGGTAAACAAAAATCGTCGTGTTCTTCGTCTTGGTTTTGTCTATTTGTTTTTACTATTGGTTTTGGCTTGTTCTGATTTATCTTGAGTAGATCTAATCTTGGTTTTGCGAGAAATCAGTTTTTACTGTAGGTTTTCGTCATCTCCAGTACTGCCAGGATCGGAACATCCGACGTACATCGGAACATCCGACCCAGATCGGAACATTCGACGCAGGTCTCTCTGGATCAGATCGAACATCCGATCTCCATCGGAACATCCGACGTGCTGGTCACTGTTTGAGTATGTTAATTCCGCAATTTTGTTTTATTCTCCTATTCATCCCCCTCTAGGCGGCATAGCAATCCTTTCATTATAGTATTGCCTTATATAGCTAACTTAGCCTTCTTATATATGAAGTACTTAATTGCACTTATTCAATTGAATGATGGAAAAATTTTGAAATAAAAAGAACTCTTCCATCCACATCGTCTTCTTCTCGTCGTCTTCTTCTCTTCGGTGTCGATGCAAATATTAAACAAAGCACAACACCAGATATTAAAATAACTTTAAACTTTACTCATACTTTTAATATCCAACATACGAATAGCCATATCACACAAGTGAAAACCAAAATTTGATATGGTCTACTTCACACTTAACTTTAAAAACATACGGGCGCTAAGTCTTTATGACAAAACTAGACACACTCCCTAATCTTGGCGACAATAGATCGAAACGATCCTTGAACCCGACGAAGAAGCGTCCTCCACTTCGAACGGCTCCTCCTCTTCATCGTCTTCGTCGTCCTCCACCTTCTCCTCGGGATCTTCGATCTTGACGAACTCGATCTCTTCTCTTGTCTTCCTTCGATCTCCCCGCAGAGCCGAAGCATGCTCCCACTCCAACTTTGCCTTCTTGGCCTTATGCCGAGCTTGCTCTCTTATCAACTCGTCGCCATCTTCTTCGATCTCTCTCTTCATGGCGTCGAGGCGATCTACTTTCTTGTTGAACTTCTCGTTCATCAGCGCATCCCTCTTGTCCAGGTCCTTCTTCTTCCTTTTGTAGAGGAGCTTGACTCGACGTGCCTCTTGGATTTCAGCGATGCGGCCATTGTGGTCAGCATCCTTCAGGCTCGCGATCTCCATCTTGAGCTCGTTGATCTTCTCCTCGGCTTCTCCTAGTTGATCTTCAGCTTCAGCGGCCTTCTTTTCGAATAATTGCTCATTGAAGCGAATGGCATTACAACCTCTCCAACGCCTCCAGATAGGTGACGGTGGTGTAGATGGTCGAGTTGGTCTCATATTCCAAGTCTCTTGTGAACAATGGCCCGTTGAGGTTGCAGCGGTCCCTGTAGCGCCGTGGCAGGTAGCAAAATGGGCACACTCTTGCTTCATATTGATGCACATGCGCGAAGTGCATCAATCCCTTCTTTGCCACCAGCTGAATGGCGCGTCCATCATACTCAGCGCTCTCCTCGAATATGGACTCCCTTGGCACTCCTTCTTGGTCCACATAATGGACTACTAGCTTGCATCGGTACTGGTTCATCCTATTGAGGAACACCGGAGTAAGGGTATACGAGGCCTCCTTGAGTAGCCCATGTCCTTGAGCAATCCCCACAAAAGCGTAGGGAAACCGGGGCGCTCCGCAACGGGGTGAGATGCCGACATCTAGAATTTTAAAAAGGCTAAACAAGTTAAGCCAGCAAATTTATCAAGCAGTTAAGAACAATAAGGAATTTAATAATAAAATATGGCATGGTTAAAATTTTCAAAATCCACTAATAGACTAGCTACGCTTCCTAGGTCAGGTTGGCTTTGATACCAACTTTTGTCACAACCCCGGCTTCACCGGGATCTACTCATGATCCATTGCTAGTCCCAGCGATCAATGCTAGCAACTCATGAGCGACTTGGGTCGAGCATCACAACACAATCATCTTAACAAAGAAAATATTATAATAATGTAAAAGTAATTGTACCACAACTACTTATTACAATAGTTTGTTTAGATCCATATAATAATATTCAGAGTAGCGAAAATCCAAATGATATGCAAGTATAAATATGACGATGCTCTCTAATCCGATCCTTGAGGCTAGTCTTCCGCGAAGTCCGGCACAGAATTTTCCTGATCTTATGGGCAAACCGGAATCGAGTCTTCTCCTGAACAAATATATTTGTGGTTTGTATAGTGAGTACAGGGCTGCCCAGCAAGAATCCTTATATATGAATGCACGGGTATAACAATAACAGGGTGGTTAATTTGCATAAACACCTATTCTAGTCAACATTAATTAAAGTGTTGTAAAATTATTTGTTGAACAATTAATCAAGATAAATAAATTCCCCAAGGTAACAAACAGAGCTCGGCTTCGAAAGCCCCTCTGCAAAACTGCAAAACCTTGAATACTCAAGACAAAACCAACCCATCAGGTTATTAGATACACATGAGACTACCATGTACGACCTTCCTCCCCTTCCATAACCATGGGAACGGCTATCATGATAGTTTTAACTCTGTAGAGTGTAGCACACTTTACTTATAAGCCGAGTGAAACTTTTGCGTCTTAGCTCTTCCTTAGGAGCTTAGACCAAGTAACAATACAAGACGATTCATTAGTTCCTTCTGTTAACACCGATACTCCCTCTAAGGTTTAGACACTCGGGTCCCCCTCTTGAGCCAACGGACCGTAGCCCGATCTTTTCAAAGTAAAGTGTGTTAACAGTTTTTCCTAACTATTAAGCCAGGACTAGCACATGGTGCACACATGCTGAAGTTAGCACTTATGGTTGCGCTTGTATGGTTTGGCCGGATAAGCACACGTCAAGAGTCCTTAAACCAAGGTGACTACCTCCACAACAATCCTCAATCCACAAAACCACCCGACTTGCCACCTTAGTCAACACACGCCATGTAGGTTTTAGTTGATTAGGTTATTAAGTAACTCAACACCTCCAAATATACCAAGTCACAAGATTAATAATGATGAATAACCTAACAACTAATAACCCACAAGCACTAGCATCTATGCACAAGGATAGGCTAGGAATAACAAATAAGGCAGCAATAAATGGCTAATTCATAGGGTCAATGACGCAGTGTGAATATAATAGGTTTATACCCTTCCCATCATTTTATGCATGAGAAAATAAATAAAACAATAAACGGATGAGTTTTGCAAACTAGGGAAAGCAAGATGCAACTATCTTTCCTTGGTAGTACTCAGCGTTTTGTGGGCCTCCTTCTGAAAACTCCGAGAACAGCGCCGAGCAACGAGAACACGGACGGTCTACATGAATAATGCAAATGCATAAGAACAGAAACATTCACCACAAAACATATATCCCAATTAAATATATAAAATTCTAGGGGATTTATGAAAAATAATGGCTCTGGAATCATCCAATTTGGAGTTCGGATGCTCCCTTAACAATTCCGGGAAGTTTTGGGAAAATCAGGCGGGAGGAAGATGGCGCAGCGGCAACACACGGCGGACGCTCACGGCGACGCGAGACAGTGGCGGCGCTGGCGAGCGGGGCGGTGACGACGGCCAACCACGCGTTGACGCGTGGCGGCACGGGGACGCGGGCGCGCGCTGCGCGGGGCCGAGGCGGCGGCGGGCTGGGCCATGTGGCGGCTTGCGGTTGGCGGCGGCGGATCCGGCGGCGGGGCGCGGTCGCCGAGGTCGCCGGCGGCGAGGGCGGCGGTGGAGCAAGACGAAACTCCGAAGAGCCCGTTGTCCCTCGTTTTTGCACCGATTTCGATGAAATAGGTACTCATCTGAACCGTTTCGACGAGATCTACGCAATAGTGTGATCTACAAGTTGGTTTGCACAAGGGACAGGGAGATCTAACCCAAAACTACCTCGGGATAGGGTTTTGAGACGGCTAGGGTTGCTCTGGGGTGGCTCTCGAGTTGTGGTTCTGAGGGGAGGGTCTTGGGGTGCTTATATACTGCTCTGGTCGACCAAGGGCAGGCCTCCAATAGGTAGGAGTTGAATTGGGCTCAATTTTACTCCTAATAGGTTTAGAACTCCCCTGTTTTTGTTATTTTTGCAAATAAACGAATTTGGACTTTGGCTTCTAGATCCAAGCAGGTTTAAGCCTCAAATATGTCTCGACCAAGTTTGGGCTTGGGTATACCACGTTTGCTCATCATTTCATTGGGCCGACGAGCTCCCGGCAGAATGGCGTCATACTGCGGAAACACAGGCTAGCCTTGGGCTTTGGACTTGAAATTCGGAGGGTGGCTAATTCATGACATTTTGGATTTTTGGGAATTTTTCTAGAATTTTTCAAAAAGGTCTTCTAGGGTTTTGGCTTAAACCTTAGTTTAAATTAATTAAAACAGGGTTTCGTATATAACAATTCCCTTTTAATTTACTTTTGGGTTTTTCGAAAATACAAGTGACATACGACAAAATAGAGGATGTCACAGAAATAAGATGGATTTGTATCAAGTATATGTCGGACTCTCCGGCGTAAACTAGAATTTTTCTAGAGATGGCACCGGACAAAATCCAAGTCAAAGAACAGGATTGTCCTGCGTTAACTTGGATGTTTCTGGTAGAACGCCAGACCGGAAATTATAAGATAAACGAAGTGTCCGGCGTGAAATTGAAAACTTCTGGAGAAACAACGGACAGACACAAGGAAGATAGAGGTCTAGTCCGGCGTTAACTAAAAACTTTCTGGCAAAGAAAATGGCTAATTAAGACTCTTTTAGGATTTGGGTTGCTCCAAGGTATTTTTATGTGATTGAGAGGCTTATTACTTAGATAAGTAATAAAATGAAACCCCCCTTAATAGTATGGCAAAATACAAACAAAAACTAGCTACAAGCTTAAAACATCTCCCAAGCTTAAACTAGTAAAAAGTGTCCTTAGTCTTGGCTTTGAACTTGATGCCGCACTAACAAGGAGATCACTCACGAACTTGAGTCTAAATGCTCTGAAGTGAGTCCATTTGAATTTCTTTAGGTCGTCATCACCAAAATTATTTAATAAACAACCACTCAAGAAACTAAGGGGCCTAGATGCTGCAACGGCGCGACGGGCTAGGTGCACGTGGGGATGGGGAGGATAATGGCGGTGGGGGCTAGGGGCAAGGGCGGCCGAGGCGGCGGCGCGTCACAATGGCGGTGCGGTGGCCATGCATGGGGGAGACGGTGGGTGTGGCGCAATGCCGATCTGGCGAACGACGACGCGAGGGGGAAATTAGAAGTTGCATGGGGTTTCTGGGGAGGTGAGTACCATCGGGGTGTGCTCGGATGGTGGGAAGGGAGACCGAGGAGGCGGTGCCATGCACGCCGACGTCAGGGAAGAAAGGAGTTGTGGCGGCGAGCACCTCCGGCGATGCTTCTTGCGAAATTGACCGAGGAGAAACTTTTCCTTAGCTATGGTGACGATCTAGCCTCTAGGAGGCAGGGAAAGTTGGATTACCCCTTGGTGACGACGAAATCGACGGCGTGCTCCTTGGCGACAGTGAAGAACCGAGGTTGCTCCGGTGACGAAATCACAGCGACTCAGCGATGACCTCCTGAAACTGAGGGCAAAATGGATCAAGGAGGTAGCGATAAAGGATAACCTCAAAGGAATTTTGACGCAAAGGTTTACCCAAACCGCAATTGAGGAAGAGAGCATAGGGAGGAGATGAATTCAGTTTGGGAAGTTTGCAGATAAATTAGGGGTAGATGGGGAGATTGCTCTGCACAAAATTGTTTCAAATGAGACCCTTAATGAGTAGAAACTACCGGCATTATTCCTCCTTAATGGCCATTAGATAAATGGTGCAATTAGGGAGGAGTAACCTCATCCACTGCATGCATGCAGGAAGAACAGTGCGTAAGAAGGAGAGAGAGTGAAAGAAGAAAGGAGGAAAGAGAGACTGTCAGGTGGTTCCAAGGGAGATGAAAAGAATTAGATGGGAAAATGAAAAATTAATAGAGCCAAATAAATATGATATAAGAAAATATATTTCTCTTTCTTGAAAATAATTATTTTTCACATAGAATAGTTCAATTATTTTTCACATAGAATAGTCAAAGATGAAATATAAATTTTATTTTTGGAAAGGCTTCCAAATATTCTTTTATAAATAGTATTTTTGAACACATCTAACCTAGGTTTATATAGTTTGTAGGAAAATAATTATCAAAAGCAGTTACATAAATATTATTTTAAGAAAGCATCCAATTATTATTTTTTACAAATAATTATTTTTTATAAATATTATTTTTTATTTTTAAAAATTAAATTACCTTTTTTTTTTTAAAGTAACATACTCATTTTGTGCTATAAAATTTTTATGCACAAAGTTTTAACTTATGCAAAAGACATGCATGATTTTTTTTATTTTTCATAAAAATGAGGATGTTACAAACCTCCGCCTTCAAACGGAATCTCGACCCCGAGATTCGGAAGAACTAGAAGAAAGGAAGAATCGGAGGATTATGTTTTGTGGATCACTCTATTGAGCTTCTTGATCATCTCAATCCACCATGATTCATTGAGTTTGCCTATGGCAAAGAGAACTTTGACTCTCTTCTGTTGGTAGCACTTCTTAGAATTTCTTCATTTGACAAGTCTCTTAGTCTTGGTAGGATGGTAGATGAGAGGGAAAAAGCATAAAGAGAAGTTAGAGAGAAAGGAAGGAGATTATCTACCCAAAACATAGCAACAAAACTCCAAACTCCATACAACTACAAAGTGTACCTAGAGGTAACTAAGCAGTATATGGGGTTTAAACAAAACGAACCAACAATCATGCATATACCTACGGGTGGCAATGGGGACCCGTTCCCCAATCCCCGGTGGGGAATTCCTCTATTAGGGGATGGGTATGGGGAGAAGTTAACCCCACGGGGATGTAAATGGGGAAAAACTATTCCCCATCGGGTATGGTGGGGACGGAGATGGGGAAAAATTTCTCCGCAGGGACCCAATTGGGGACCCGAAATTAGTTTAATCTATTTGGACTGTTAGGTCGCAAACATGTCATCTAACCCATTATATCTATATTTCCATATATGCATCAATCAAATCTCTAAAGCATACTTATTCTATTTGTCCTTCTCTCTTGACATGATTTTAGGGTAAAAATGGTGATAAGTGTTTTCCTTTTGTGTGTAATTTTCGCTGGGATGGGTCCCCGACGGCCCCGCCACCCGAACGGGGATGGGGATGGGGAATTTTTAATCCCCGCGACGGGGAATGGGGACGGGGATGAGGAAAATTTTAGGTCGCGGGGACGGGGATGGGGAAGCACTCCCCGACGGGGAATGTCCCCGTTGCCACCCCTACATATACCAGCATATAATGGAAATATACCTCACAGCTTAGATATTATAAATTTTAGTTCGGAGTTGGGAACTAACATTAATAAATTTTTTTTGGAGTAGAAGCGAGATTTTTTTAAAACCATTTTCAACCAAATATAAAATTTTGAAACTAAGAGAGTTTTCTTTCGGCGAGCGCCAGCGTCCGAACGTCCGTCCGGACGCCCGCGCGCCAGATCAACCGCGTGCGTTGGATCGCCGGCTACCGCGCCAATCCAACGCTGTGTGCGTGCGCCAGCGTCCCTGCCCTTCCCCGGCCGTCGGATCATCGGCGACAAAGCGTATCCGACGCAGCGCACATGCGGACGCTCGGCTGCATGCGGAGGAGTTGCTAGTCATCGTTTGATTAAACTTCTGATTTTTGTACAAAATTCAAATAGTGTTCAAAATGCGTGAAAAAATTTCATAATTCTTATAAAATTGAGAGCAACCCATTTTAAATACTTTTTGAATTTTTTTTATTTTTTTTTTCACTTTTTCAATTTTTTGATGTGAGCTAGGAGAAGACACTTATGAAACTTACATCTATACTAGCGAAACTTGGCCGTTTTTTGATGAAACTTGGTCGTGTTCTGATGAAAATGAAACCTGATGAAACTTGGATGAAACTTCGATGTAACCTGATGAAACTTGGGTGAAACCTGTTGAAACTTGATGAAACTTGAATTGACATGATGAAACTTGGTGAAACTTGAAAAAACTTGGATGAAACCTGATGAAACTTGACAGTTCGGCAAAGTTTTACGAGTAAGAAACCCAAGTTTTACTAGGAGAAACCCAAGTTTCAGTAGGCGAACCCTAAGTTTCACCAGATAAGTTTGAAGAGTTATATGGCAACATATGGGACCCACCTGCATGCTACAGTGCCGCACCACACGTTGCTGCGTTCCGTCCACTGTGCGTTCGCGCGCTGCATGCGCGAGGTGAGTCCGGCGCGCCGGAAGGCCAGATAAAAGTGTTTTCGTTTTCTTTTTAACACCTTTATTTCAAAACTAAAATGTGTTCTTTTGTAAACAACAGTTTTGCAAAACTTGTTTGTGACTATAATATTAGTTTATCATTTGAAAACCTTTTCTTTGGAAAATCAAATAAGAGTTGTGTTGTGAAACATTTATGAAAACATGGTTGAAAACATAACCATTTAATACTATATCTCTTTTACAAACAAAATATATTAAAATTTTATACCGACTTCGAAACAAGCTCTTGAAATCAATACATTTTTTTTTCATTTTTCTTTCAAACACTTTCTAGATAGAGTCTTGAGAGATTTTTTTTTAAAAAAAACAAAACGAAAAGAAAGTTGTTCCAAATCATTCAAATGTTAATTTTAGAGAGCATTTTTTGCAAAAACAAATCACAAATCGGTTTCATGAAATGACTCTTATAAACGAAGTTTTTTATAATAAAATAACTTCATAAGAAAAAGTGTTTGAAATCAACATGTGTAGATGTCCTTTTGAAAATACATCAAGATCCATTGCAAAACAACTTTGATATTTAAAAATTGAAACGTTTTGTTTCTAAACAATATTTTTATAAAAATCTTGAGTAAAAATCCATTTTGGTAAACATGTTTTTTTGCAAGATTTCACTGTCAAAAAATAAACGTTTTCTTTTTCTTTTTGTCAAATATTAAGTATGCAAAAGCAAAATCTTTATTCCTTCAAAACTGAATATAGAACCCCTTTTTTACCGAAAGAAACTTTTTTAGCTTTAACTAAAGTAAATAATATTTCTTTATAGTGAGTTTTTTTAAAACACAACTTGACTAAAAATATTTTTTCTATGAATCTTTGAATAAAATAAAAAAGTTGTCTACAAGCAAAATTTTACTCTAATATTTACAAATCGCTCGCCTTTGAAAATTCAAAGTTTTAAACCATGAAGTTCGAATGTTATAGTTAAAACAAAATGGAGAAAGTATCTTCCATTTTCAACCAAGTCTAACAAAAAGGAAATTTCTAATTGAAACATTATTTTGAACAATGTTAGTTTTAAGGAAATAATTATTTTTAAAATTTTCTTTTCAAAGAAGTTTGATGAAACTTGTTAATAATGAAGTTTGCCTTATGCCGAATTCTCTTATAATAATAGTTATCCGACCAGTACTCAGATGTTACCATTTGAAGCTTTATATGGAAGAAAGTGTCGTACGCTATTGTATTAGAATGAGACTGGAGAGCAGAAGTTGTTTGGCCAGGATGCTTTAAAGGAGGCCTTCAGCTTCCTGCTTATAGCCATCTTAGCTTTGCTACCGCTTCCCCGTGGTACGTCAAGAGAAATGGTTGGTAGCTGCAGACGGGTACGGAGCTTAGCAGAAGAGTACGCTGCTCCAGACTAGAGAGTAGGAGTGGATCCTTGGCTTTGTAGCAGCTGGAATCATAGCCAATTCCTAAGGATGAGGACCGCGCAATCAAGGCAGAAGAGTTATGCCGACAAGCGGAGACCCGCTAACGACGCGCGTCCAGCAGCCGCCGTCGCCGCCTCGCGCCAGCCCGTGCGCGCTCACGCCCGCGTGTGCCACGCGTCGTCGCTAACCAATCTCGTGCCGCCGCATGTCGCCTTCCCATTCGCTGCCTTGCCACCGCGAATCGCCTAGCGCCACGCGTCCCTTTTCCCTCCCGCGCGCCGTCGCCGCCTCGCCGTACGCGCACAGCGCCACCAACCGGAGCATAGAGCGTGTCGCCCCGCTACTGTGTGCTGCACGACACTTTTATTTCGGTTAACCAGGTTTATTATTTTCTGGAATTTCTGATTTATTCAAATCTTGCAGGAATTGTTTAGTGTGCATCCGAACCCCAAATTGGATAACTCCATATCCATTAAATTTCATAAGTAGCCTAAAATTTTATATATTATGTTGAGATATATGTTCGGTGAAATATTTTTCTTTTCTTATGCATTTGCATTTATGCGTAGATCGCACTTGTGTGCACTATTCGGGGTTTTTTTTAAGTCGAGTACTACGAAGGCAAGATAGATTGCATCTTGCTCTCCTATTTTGCAAAACTCACCCGATTATTGTTTTTATTTACTTTCCTCTTGCATGAAATGAAGGGAAATGTTAGAATCCTATTATATTCACACTGAGTCATCTAACCTGTGAATCGGTCTCTAAGACTAGCAATAGATCATGGATTTGGCAATAGATCATGAATGGATCCTGGTGAAGCCGGGGTCACGACATTTTCACACAAAACAAAATTTTATTTGGAAACCAACAATGTTTGAAGTAAGGATTTTGTAGGAAGAGGACGTACTTTTTAAATAAGTTGAATAAATATTTTCAATCACCCCTTTTCCAACGAGAATAAGAGGAATCTACTAAGTAAAACAAAATAGTTAATGTATTATTTGTAAAATAATTTCGTTTTACCCAGAGTATAACGCAAAAATTTGAAATTGAAATTTTACCTTAACACATTTGTTAAGGAAATAGTGATTATTTATGAAAAGGAAACTAGTTATAAATACCTTTCTAAATAAAAATAATCATTTGGCACAAATTTTTTTCTAAAATAAACATTTACATTTTTCAAAATAAACTAAAAATTAGATATGAATCATTTTATTTAAGGAAAACCATTTTGAAAATATATCTCCATCCTTTGCTAGTTTTTCTTAAATATTTTAACTCATAAGAAGAAAACTTTTGTTACAAGAAAGTTATTTACCAAATATATGGTTAATAAAATTTCTCAAAACATTTACACCTTTAAAACAGTAAACAGAAGGTTTCATTTTATTTAAAATAAAATAATTTAAAATTGAGAAATACCTTACTTTTTCAACCAAGCTTAAACTCTAAGTTTTGATTGAGATTTTATGTATATTTTTTCAAAAAGAAAAACACTTTTGCAATGAAATTTTTTATAATACTTTTATTAAATATCACATAATAAAATGAATAGTTGTACGAAAGGAAAATAGTGAAAATTCAGTATAACCATTCAAATAAATTGGCAGAAACATCGTTCTAAGTTCTAACAATGATAACTTAATAGATTCTTAAGTGAACCCTAAAACCTAATCTTGGGTTCGACTCTTTGGATTTGATTTTCAAGTGTCATGTTCTTCTTCATTTGTCTTGCGTTGGCTGAAGTGGAAGCTTTTAGATCTTGGCAAATAGTAATGTTGACTATAGTTTTGAACGAGGGAAGAGCTTAGAATAAACACTCGGTAAAAATAAAATTCGATCAGAAATAGGAGCGAGCAAGATGGAAAGGACATGAAGAAGTCGAAAGATTAAGGTAAAAAGAGGAATAATTGAATTTGTTTTAAAAATTTTATAAAGATAAATTCCTATAATAAAATAGATACTTAAGCCTATACCAGTTTACCTAGGATGCGTCCTACAGCCTCGGATCTGATACCAACTCTGTAGGGACCCAAAAACGGAGTCGGATCCCTGCTGTACTTTACCTGTTCTAGTCCCTGGATCAAGTAGTTAGAACACACATCACTTCAAATTCGGATCATAACTATTGCGAGTAAACACTTTATTGCATCAGAATATTAGCCAAGATGGCCTTTACATTAGAGTATGTGCCAGCGTGGCGATTGTAACAAACGTTAGGCACTCATGCCTTACAACAGCGGAAGACTAAAATACAAGTTCAACTTCAAATGAGCAAAACACGACGATTCCCACAGGCAAGCTGTAGTTAGCGCTCCTAGACGTCGGAATAATCTTCATCTTGAATCCTGTTGGTGAAACCTTCATCCTCGTGCACCACCTCGTTAGGGAACATCCTTTTCTAGTGGCAACCTACTCGTTGGAATGAGCAGCCCGCATGAAAGGCGGGGTGAGTACTCGAATACTCAACAAGCAAGGCTGGCTATATGCAACTAAGGTTTACAAAGGAAGAGTAAAATTCTTTTGTATAAAGCCAGTTTTGCAAAGTGCACCCTATGTTTTAAAATATGGAAAGCATTAGAAAAACACAAACATTTGAATCATTTGATTTTACAATTTTCGGCAACAACCAGTTTTGCCCAATTGGCTATTCACGGTTCCCCACCGTGAACCTATTTAATCACACGCTCACAGTCCCCCTGTGAGGAGAAAACCAAAACACACGACTTCTGTCGTGGTTTTCCTTTAAAAACATTTTGAAAACAAAATGTTAAAACTATCAGAGAAGCAGATCCCCGTCACCCGCCATTGACCTCGGGCAAGGCTATCATGATAGTTGTATACTCTGGAGAGGTTGCATGTTTTACCCATGCGATACAATGCGTCCCGTCGTAGAACATCGTAACGAGACCTTTAACCATCTAGCTCTTGGTTGGCACCCCCTCTAAGGATTCCCCGCAGCGTAGGATTGCTTCCCGTTGGCTGTGTTCCCCTCTTCAGCCTGAAGGATGACGTCCGGATCTTCTGCACCTTCTCCGCCACGCAGGATGTCCAAACCAAGAGTTCGAAGGGTACTTAGTCAGAGCTGTCCCATTCCAGCACACATAGTCGCACTGTAGTACTTAGCTCGACTACCTAAAGGTACTAGTCCTTAGAAGATCAAGGTGGGTCCCACACTGGGCCCAAGTCTCGTGCAACATAGGTCGCGACATAATACACACCACCTTGCATCCAACCACCCCAATCAGGGCAAAACGTTTTTATCCCGATAGCATCCGCTATCATCTAACCTATTTTAAAACATGACGATAACAATCGTCCTTTAAAATCACATCAAAACAAAATAATGAGACAACTCATCACATGTATGATTAAAGGAGCATTGTAAGCATCATGCAAAACTTAGATATTAGGTATGGCAATAAAAATAAGTGGTAAACAATAACCTATGCCGACAATGACAATTTTAATAGGAATAATAATAATATTTGATGGGTGTAGCTAAAATTTATTTGAGGTCAATTGGACATCGGATGAATTTTGGTGGCCATCTGAACCTTGCAAGGAACTGCCCTTTTGGCAACTAGCAGTGCATACACGGCGGGCCTCTTGGGCCCATGAGGCCGGGAAAGAGGGAGTTAGAGAGAGGGATTGGCTGGTCTATGGTTTTGCTAGCAAAATGGCTAGAGCTTTTGCCCAGAAGCAGAGTAGCAAGCATGGCGGCAGCTCGGGCTGCGCAGCTCGCTGTAGCTGGATGGCACGGCTGGCCGGAGCAACGAGCTGGGGGTGACGGCGGCGCATAGCAGAGCGCCAGGAGGTCAGTATCGTTGGTGCTTCGGTTCCAAGGCTAGCCGGCACTAGCCTGCGCGGCTGACCGTAGAGGCAACAGGGTCTAGCAGCATCATTATGACATGAGGAAGCCGTTGAAACCAAGAACATGGACAGGGATGCTCGGCAACGGCGGCAACGATGTCGTCGGATACGAAGCAGTGATTACTTAACCGAGCCGAGCCCAAAAACTGAGGGAGACCCGGCTTGGCTAACCGGTCATTTTTCGCGGTTAACCGAAAATTTCAAGGGAAAACTGACCAGATTTAAATTTGAAAATAGAAAAATTGCTACTAAGGCCTTGTTTGTTTCAGATTAAATTAAATTAAATTAAATTAATTAAAAATTTATTATTTTTGTATAAGCCAAAAGATGTAATGTTTTGTAGTCATTCTTGTAGGGTTTTAAATAGTTCTTCTTAAAGTTTGTAACATATTTTTTCATAATTTTTTGAACTCGTTAAAACGCATTTTAAGGGGGTCACAAATTTGCTACAGTAAAACGCAACTCAACATTAATCTGAAACAAACAAGGCCTAAGTCCTTTATTTCTACAAAATTCCGACAGAACCTCCCCTATAATTTGGTCATCCACTCATCAGACATATAAACATAATTTACATATCTCATAACATGTATTATATATGCACCATCTTATTATTTCATCCATAGTTCACAACCCAAGATGCCATACGTTGAACTTTTCACCAAAAGCTTACCTCAAACGTATTAATCAATAACGATGAATGGAGGGAGGCACGCCGGCACCTACAAATGAGACATAAAAAAAATTACACATGCACGTTATAAAGAAATAGATATAACTTTGCAATGGGAACAGAATATTACCGTTGTAGGTTCTATCAATAAAATCGTAATCCAGTATCAGGGTATGCCCTGCAATACTCCTCTTTAGAAATGACTATTAGACCATGGTTGTTCATTAAGTCTGCTCTAAATTCATCCCAACTCAATCCTGTGGGTCAGGCACTGTCTTGGCAACTTTGATATAGAGTTGCATAATAATCTAGCATTTTTCATTCATATATCTTCCTCATATGTGGATTTGGTTGAGCATATGGGGGAGGGGGAGGATTAAATTGATAACCCGTGTAAGCAACACTCACAGAGCTTGAGCTATCCTGGTCTGGCGGGTTGTCTTGCTTACCCCTTCTAGACGTGGAGGACCTGGGTCTAGTGGCTCCTTGCGAGATAGGGGTGAATCCTGTGAGTAGAATTTGGTCACAGGATGGAAGCTTGGTTTGTTACCACCCTTGTCATCGCCACCGTCATCAGCGCCACCCTCACCATCACCCCCTCATCACCGCCATCCCCGTCATCATCCTCCCCATCATCTGAGAATGAACTGTCGTTTGATTCTTGGTACAGGGGACTTTTTTCAATTTCTTCCTTATTTGCATCACTATCCTCTTCATCATCATCATCTTTCGTGGGCAGCCTCTTCCCTTTTGCCCTCTTCGATAAACGCTTGACAGGAGGAGGCAAGCGAGTCTTTCTCTTACCAATGTGGGTGTCTTCCACATTCTCCTCAGCCCACTCGTCTATGCTTTTGCCCTTGGTCTTTTCCTGGATAGTGCCGGGGTCTTCTAGGTTTACGACAAATGGTGATGGCAGTGGGTTGTCAGTGTCAGTGCTGTCCTCATCTAAAACTGGAGTAGAATTTGACCTACAACAAAAGTAACAAACATACCATGCAAATTAAATTTTCATGACCTATACTAGAATTTAGACAGCATGTTTGGCATATGCTAGAATAATTTGATATATGCCCGTACCTTTCATTTTCCAAACAATCGAACATTGAGCTGTTCCTGCCTGCAATTGAAAGCTCTAAGAGTTGATCTGCAGGGTCATATTCTATCTCCCTCTAAATTTTTATCCGCTCAAGACGAAGTCTTGAGTTGTAACAAACGAAAATAAGCTTATGGAGCTTGTTATATCCTAATTTGTTGCGGGGCTTCGTGTGAATGAAGGCGAAGGTGCTCCAATTTCTCTCACATCCACTAGAGGACGCGCACTGACTCACGAGCTTCTTGGCAAGTTTTTGAAGCGTTGGCGTGTCCATGCCAAACATGCTTCACCATTGCCCTACAGAGAACAACATCCATTGGTAAGCAGTCTGCTCCACCATTATTGTAGAATGGTAGATCACAAATCATAATTACCTGGGTTAATGTTTTCATGTATTGCCATTTCATAAGCAGTCTGCCCACCGAAGGAACCACTCTTTCTCCTCCACATATCTGCCTCCACCAATGCTTGGGCAGCGGTAACACTGTCTGTCATTCTATCAAATGTCCATCGCAGATCTGCTAGCATGGTTTCAGTAGTGCCCCTACTGAAGTGGAGGGATGGGCTCAAAGCCTCAGCTGCATGGAAAAAATACACAATTTAATAATGGATATCTAGTATTACACAATTTAGTAAAACAATTCAGTACCAACTTGCCCCAACATAAGTGTCATACGCCACATCTCCAAACCTGCTATCAACAACTCTTAGATAGTGCGTACGATCGGGCTATTGGATGTCTCTGAACATCCATTTACGGACATCACGATACATTGGTAGCACGTTGCATATGGATGGAAACTTGTCTTGGTCAACCATACAGAGAAAAGCATACAAGTATTCCACTGAATCGGTGCACTCTTTAACCCTAGCCCACCAACGTAGATCTGACAAATTTCGATGTGTATATTGTCCGTCCTCAGACTGGCAGTAAGAGGTAGTTTGGAACTCTGGACTTGCCATCCACCTCATGAAGGCATTCTTATGCTTCAAGCTCGCTAGAAACTGTAGTTGGTGCCAAATCTAGTTGCGTTCCATTTCGCTAACTCTCTGCCAATGTCTTGTTTCATCATAGCATGAAGCTTTCTAGAGTTATATAGCCATCAGCATATCCTCTTTGCACTATCAATGATTGCTTTATTTTTTAGGAATTTCCCAATGTCCTTCAGCATCAGGTTGATAGTGTGAGCCACACAGGGCTGCCAAACGATAGACAGGTATTTTTACTTAGTTTCAAGCACGCCGTCTTATAGTTGGCACTATTGTCCGTGATAATCTGGACAACATTCTCCACCCCCTACCTCCAGCAGCACCTTATGTATTGTCTGCATGAAAACATGTCCACATTACATAGACGGTAGTAGAGCGTAAAGCTACAACAAAATAGACGAAGTATACCTCGATGAGAAATTTAGTGTCATGTGTCTGGTTCATTGCATCTACTAATTTGTAAAAGTAAGTTGTGCCATTGCAGTACAGCATTAAGTTTATGATGCTCATACCAGTCGGTCCTGTCTAAGAATCACACATTATAGTCACTCCATAGTGACCCCAATCTTGTTTCCACGCGTCCATCTCTCTTTTTATCTCCGCCTCCTCGTCATCTAAGTATATTCCATCAATATCCCGACCGCTTGGTGATTGCACCATCTCTTCTACACATGCAACATATGGCAAAGATGATTAGTTGCCAACAAAGTAGTGCATAAAGTAGGAAAAAACAATTTTAACTTTTTTTACCGAATCTTTGTGTCTCCCTTACAGCAGCGACAAAGTAAGGACTATCAGCTTTCCTCCCGGGAATGCCGGACGTGTGAAACCATCTGGCCCACCCCATGCCAAGCAAGCATTTCGCCTTTTTGCCTTCCTGCGAGAATCTGCCTCTGTCAATTCTTAGCTGAACCGTGAGGGAGGCATCAATAGGTCGAGTTTTCTTTGTGAGCTCGATAGCAAGAACATTCGCCGTAGCTTCCCTTGTTTAGGCTCAGGTTCAGGAGCACCACCCCCACTTCCACCGCCATGCTCATACCTTTCTCCTGCCCACGTCCTAAAGTCTGACTCCATCCTCGATGCAGCCATGGCCCGCTCATATTGCTCTTACTTGCTGTAACCCCCTGTGTACTGCTGCTGCCATCCTTGTCCATCACCCCCACTCCCAAAAATTCCAAGATCAGCTGTCCCGAACCCCCCGTCATTAGGTGCGACTTGGGGTGTGGTGCGCCACTGTCATCACCCGGTATGCCCTGCCAACCGCCTGCACCACTGCCATATACCCCGTAGTGGTGCCCCTGCTCCTGCCAACCGCCTGCACCACTGCCATAACTCCCGTAGTGGTGCCCCTGCTCCTGCCAACTGCCAGCCCCTCTACCTCTCCTTGCCGATGTTGCGGCTTCTTCCAATCTATGCCGCTCTCTTGCCTTCTCTATCTTTTTTCTGCGGTTCTATCCAGATACCGTCGAAAGAAGTCCGTCACCTCAGGAGGGACTGATCCACAAGGTTTCACATTGCTGCCACGACCAGCCAAGTGGTGCTTAAATCTGCTTGCGCCGCCTCCCGCTTTTGTGTCTTTGTAAAAATTGCATTTGAATCCCGCTTTCACTTTGTGACCATACTTCCAAACCGGATCGCTAGATTCATCTGCCATTTGTTCAACGTCTCACTGCCTAGCAACAGAAAATCTCTTCGTATCGTAATAACAAATAAATAAATATGCTAAAATCCTAATCTTTACCTAACCCTAACCCTAGCAGTGCATTTATCAAATAAAAAAAGGGGGGCTGCCACGGGCCACGGCCACGCCACATAGAGGGCTAGCCGACCGTCTCGCTCGGCTAACCGCTGGCCAACTCCGGCTAGCCGCTGGCGCCTCGCCGGCCAGCAGCTGGACGCGCGCCCGGCGCCGTCGCCTCACCTCGGCTAGCCGCTCAACCACGACGATTAACCGCTCGAAGCTCCGGGTAGCTGCCTGAATCGGTCGATCCACTTCGGCTAGCCCTCGGGATCTGCCAGCTAGCCGCCCGATGCGCCGGCTAACCGCCCGGTTTTCCCGGCTAGCCGTGCGGCTGGGACGCTTGGGAAGGGAGATGAGCAGAGGGGGGCTGGGGAAAGTGGGGGGAGGCTGGGGCACTCGGTCTGGGACTCTGGGGAAAGTGTCGGTCACGGGTAGGGGAAGGACCGAAGGAGGCATCATTTATATGGCATATTGGCGTATTGTTCCTTTATTTATTTATTTTTATTCATATCAAACGAAAAACACAAGAAAATTTTGAATTTTTAAATTCTGTTTCAGCCAATAGTCATATAATAATGTTAACTATTCTATGGAATATTTTTAGATTTTTTTCATGAATTTTCAAATTTGAACCAAATTTGGATTTAATTCAAACCTAGCAGACCGGTTTGCAAAAACCGACCTGGACCGGTTTACGGTTAACCACGGTTTTCGTTCGGTTAACCGCGGTTTGGCAATCACTGATATGAAGTACTGGAGGACACTAATATCTGCAACTGTTCTCCAGTGAAATTCTGACGAAATGGAGCAGGTGGCGGTGCCAATAACAGCACCACACGACAACGCTCGTCGCTCCGCCGAATCGACGGAGAGAGCTGGATGGATGATAGGGTCTAGGGTTATCACAGAGACACGAGGCATGCGATCAGACCAAGTGCTCGGAGAGTGATGCACAGAAGCGGTAGCGACGTCGTCGCCAGTCGAGTAGCACGACCGCTGCGTCGTGCAACTAAATTTAGACCAATTTGACCAAGGGCATCCTTTCAACAGCATACATAGACACTGCAAGGAAGGGGAGGAGGAATGTTTACCAAGCATCGTGTAACACCCCAAATTTGGGCAATTCAAAATTTTTTGGTAAATTTCAAAAATTGCGTTTGAATTCAAACTACCCGGCACGCTCTCTCTCTCCTTCTCGCTTTCTCTCTTTCCCTCTCTTTCCCGTGCTTGCGTGCCTTGGATGCTTGTGCCTCTGCTCGCCACCGCGCACGGCCTCTCTGCCACTGTGCCGTGTGCACGTCGCCGCTGTGTCGCGTCCGAGCTCGCCTCCCCGCGCCTAGTACACCACCGTGTCGAGCCCTGGTTGGAGGAAAATTGGTGGGGGCCGCTGTTCACCTCGCTGGAGACCGGTCCTTGGCTTCGGACCGCCGGGACATAGCCACCGACCGTTGGACATTGTCCACGAAATCCTCTTTGGTGATCCGCTTTGCTCAGCAGCATCAACGCCAGGCACCCCCAAGTCAAAAGGCTACGCGCCTAGCCTGTCCGCCGTGCTCTGCTTTTTGCTGCTCCGAGCTGCACGCCGCTCCGCATGCCTTCTCCATGTTGCATCACAATTACGCCCCCGCAGCGCCTGTAATCGCTCCGATACCCACCTCCTTCTCTGCGCCTCCTTAAGCGGAGCCCGAAATTCTCCCTCGGCACCACTGTTTCATTTCCCCCAAAACTGCCCGAAGTGCCGCCGGAGCAACTCCTCTTGCCAGGAGCTTATGTGCATCACCGCTAACCTTTCCCCGAACCCAATTTCAGAGGAGCAGCCCGGGGGAGCCGTGTCGGCGTCGCCTCTGTTTTGGTCGCCGTCGGGGTCCTCGTAGCCAACCACGCCTACTTCGCCACGCGCTCGTTCTTGAGCTCGGTGAGCATCTCCGACATCCCCTCTCGCTCTCCGTTAACTTGCTTAGCTTGTAGATCAGTTGCTTGGCATGGCAACTCCGGTGAACTTTCGGTATCGCCGCCACCGTCGTGTCGCCGTGTCTGGCCGTCTCCGGCCTCGGCGCGAGCGTCGTTAAGACCCCTAGGACCCGTAGTTGCTAACACGTGCACGTTAATGGCCGGAGCATGGCCGTAGCGCCACCGCAGTGTGCGCCATCGCCGCTAGCCACGTCGCCTGTCGAGAGGAAGACGAAGACCATGGGCCGCTAGATCCGCGCTGAGATTCGTGCAGTCTCGCGTTGACCAGGTCGCTGACGTGTGGCCCCATCTATGAGGAAAACCCTTCACGCGCTAGATTAAATCCGTGACCCCATGTCACTGCCAGTGAAACCGTGGCCCACCAGGTAGGATAAGTGCGGCGTCCACTGGAGCGGCGCTGTCCCCGTGCGAAAGAGCCCCATGGAATATGCTTTCGGTGTATACAGCCGGGGCAAGCGCAATGCGCGCGCGGGAAGGATCGTGGGCCAAACCCGTGTTGGGCCAGCTTCGTTCACTGTTAGGGCTCGTTACTGTTTACAGCTTATCCCGCGGATTTAGCCAAATAAATAACTACAAAAAGTGTTATAGATTTATTAAAAATACTTAGAGGCTCCAAAAATTCTAGAAAAATTTAGACAAATAAATGAGACTACTCTGGATTTTATAAAAATATGTAATCAACCATTGTGATTATTTTTAGACACTGTTTGATAGAGATATGTAACCTTCCTACTTAGAAAATGCTTAAAATAGAATTATGAGAACTTTTACTAGAAAATATGGAATCTGACCTCATAAAATCATGATAAAATTTTAAAAAAAGTAGATGAGTGCCCTAATAATTAGGGAAATATATAAATATGTAATTATTGCCAAAATAAGTTTATTAGAGAAATAATTTGGCAAACACAATAAAGGGATTAATGATTTCTTTATTAATTAAAATAGGTGCTGAGCTTAGAAAAAATATAAGGGTAGCATATAGCCTAGATTACACCTTATATTTAGAGAGATTTAGAAAATGTCACCACCAGTACACTCAACTCTATATGTAGCCTTTTGTCGAAGTGCTGTCATCGCATGTCGCCGTAAAACCCTAATCACTCGATTACTACGTTTGCGTATGGCATCATATTTTGGGTTACTACTAGGTTATTATTTAATGATATTAAGTACTATTAAATACTCTATGGCATGCATTTCATATCATACATAGATAGTACTGTTTTCTGACCTAACGCATCATGGTGTCGATGGTAGGACATAGACCACATGCATGCATCATGTTTCCTCTTGCACCGAGGAGTATTTATTGGATTGTATGTATGATTAGACGTAGGTGCATATTTCCTCTTGCATATTTGATTAACAAGTATTTCCTCTTGCATATTTGTTTATTAACAAAGTGCATGCTTAATAACTGCCACTTGTTAATCATGTTATAAATACACATGCATGTCCTTTTATTATTTAGCCTTTATGACTGTTTTGATTATCATATACTTGTTAGCCTAATAATAGTTTGGCAACAACTTTAACCCTACCTAATGGGTAAAACCTGCCTAGACTTGCTTAGGTTCAAATCATTCTTCTGACTACTAGCCATGGAACGGTGAACCGATATTTACCGGTCATTCATTCATTTATTTAAAAGATATGACATATGACAGTTACGGCAAGTAGTTGAGTGATGGGCTGGGTGTTGTTTATGGTTATGGCTGTGTGATCTGTCAGACTGGTTTTGGTCGGTTGATCGGGATAGCTCATGTATGGTACTGCCATGGATTGTTGAAGTACAGATGAGTTGGTTGGAGAGTTGCCCTATGGATGACATCCTGATGGATGATTAAGGCATGAGATGTCTTGTGCTGGGTTTAGTTAGGGCTTACCCAAGAGGTGCGCGGAAAAATACGCGTAGCGGGGTGGCGCTGCCATCAAGAGGATGGTTCCAACCTAACACGTGGCCATCGCCTGGAGTTTGGATTTGGGATCACCAGGAGCGAGCGCTCTGTGGAGGCCCTCTGGGACCGCTCCCGAAAGTGATCGGCATCGGTCGTCACCGCTGGTGATGAAGGCCACACTTCCCCAGGGTGTCACTAGGCTAGAGTGGGCTGGCAACCCTCGTAGGTCGAGGTGGGCAAGCTATGGCAAGTGTGGTCCAGAATGGGATTGCCAATCCCGTAAAGATGGTGGGTTTAGGATTGGGGCAACGTGAAGTGCGGTTTGGCGAAGGTCAAGGTCAAGTATGTTTGTCGAGTTTGGGTTGGTCGCCTTAAGCTCGGTTGACAAGGTCTGTCGGTTGGGACTTGGGTTGTGTTTGGTATAGTGCTGAACTCCTTGTCGATTAAAGGAACATTAATACCCGATGCTAGATAAGGTAATGTAAAACTCATCTTAAAAACTGGCCTTACACAAATAAAATAACCTCTTCCCTCAATCGAAGCCTCCTATCATTAAGTGCAGTAAAGGGAGTGTTAACTAGCCAGCGTTTGGATGACGCTGACCACGCCTACTTATACTCTTTTAGACGATGGTATCGAGGTGGATCCATACGAGTGCCATGAAGACGAAGGACGGGACTTCAGAAGATCGGACGAGTCTTAAGGTCGCTCCAGTCGCTTGCATGTTGCATAGCCATGGAGAGATTCTTTTGGGTAGATATTTTTGTTTCTCTGATTTACTTTGAACTGTATTTTTTATTAAAGGCTACTGTTAATCAACTTACTGAAATCGCCTAAGGGCGTAACTTGGACATGTAATATTCAGGGGCTTACAATCTGATCGATATATGCTTGTATTGGCTATGTGATCTTTCGTACTAGTGTACCTATCCAGGGACTAGTGAATGGGATTCCGACTCTCAAGGTAAGCAAAAATTGAGGGTTGGCACATCCGCAATGAATGGAAGAGAATATCCATGGCGGTACTGGTGAGATGAACCATGACTACGGCGTCCAATTCGTCTGTTCCGGCGTGAATCCTTGCAGGGTGATGCCAAAAATGGGTTATGGAGGTACCAAAGATGTTTGTTGCGGAAAGAATTGAGGAGGCATGACTTACCTAAGTCGAATTTGAAGAAAAATGAAAAGGGAGGAGGTGAACTCGGGTTAGGGATTTTATAGAGGAATTAAGAGGAGATGGGAGGGATTAGTGGCTGTTTAATCCCTCATTAACAAGTAGTAACCCATGTCATCAGAGAAGGGAAACTGATGGCACTTGATTGCATCGATATGCCATCAAATGGGAAGGGGAGAGAAGAGGTCTTTCCTCACAGTACACTGCACAGGAACAAGAAGCAGAAGGTACAGCGTAAGTGAATAGGGGAAGAAAGAGAAAGAGAGGGAGAAAGAGATTAGTGGCTGCTCAAATACGATTATAGAGTAGCAACCACTGTCATTAACACGTTAAAACCGATGTCACTACCACCCTTTGATGTCCATCAATGGAATGCAATTTGGGGTGGATTTTTAATGCATTGCTCATGCATAGGGGATGAGAAAGGGAGATGGAGGGAGCTGTGCGCTGGAAGTGAGAGAAGAAAGAGAAAAGGAATGAAAGAGGAAGAAAGAGAATGGCAGGTGGGTACAAAGGAAAGTATAGAGAATTAGATGAGAAAATGGATAATTAATAGAGCCAAATAAATATGATATAAGAAAATACTTTTCTCTTTCTTGAAAATAATTATTTTTCACATGGAATAGTTGAAGATAAAATATAAATTTTATTTTTGAAAATGCTTCCAAATATTCTCTTATAAATAGTATTTTTGAACACATGTAACCTAGGGTTACATAGTTGTAGGAAAATAAATATCGAAAGAAATTATTTAAGTATGATATTTAGAAAAATATTAAAATTTTAACTTTTATTTTTTAAAATACAAAAGGTTCATAAATCAAAATTAAATTACCTTTTATTTCCAAAGTAACATACTCATTTTTATGTTTTAAAGTTTTTATGCATAAAATTTTTAATTGATGCTAATGCTATTCATGATTTTTAGTTTTCATAAAAATGAAGATGTTACAAGGGTGCGGTGGTGCTTCTGCCTCACCAGGGAAGTAGGGTGCGGCGGAGGAGACCGACGCGGTGGAGGAGACGGCCTTGGGGGACGGAGGCCGCGGTGGGGGAGGCGGCGCAAGGTTGGGAGGCCGGCGTGGGGAGGCGGCGCGGTGGAGGAAGGAGGAGGCGTGTGGGAGGGAGAGAGGTGCAGGGGAGGAGGGAGGCGGCGTGGGGAGGTCGGCGCAGATCGGTATCCTCTGACATTATATAGCAATGTCATGGGGTTTTATTCGCATTATCCTAGCTGTTGCTCACTCGATCAACGGTAACTGATTCACCCACAGTCCAACCAACCCTCCTATGGGATGTATCCCATCCGCTACACCTCTCTGTCTCGCCCCACACCAACCCTCTAGCTCCAAGCCTCCAATTCAACAACTCATCGTGGGCGACGACGAATCTACAAACTTGCTCCGTTTTCAACCTCCGCTCCCTCACTCGTGCGGTGGTTTATTAGACGACGAGCGATGTCGGTACCATGGAGTCTTCTCTCCTCCACTCTGTTACCTCGGGTAGGAAAAAGAAGAGAAAATTGGGTAAAGAGAGGAGCAGATTGATTCGCAGGGTCAACAAGCTTGGGTCACCGCTGGTTCTAGTTGACGCCCACGCCAGTTCATCGGGTCAGTGTCGGCAATTGATAATCATGATTTTATCCAGATGTATAGATCAAAATGCGCAAGTTTGCTCCTAGGGAATTTGCATTAGGGGGTGTTCAACAGCATATGAACATCATTTGAAATGGATGAATTGGTAACGATACATATAATTTTTTTGTCGGACTAAGATAACATTTCTTTAATTGAACACGTTAATGGTGAAACGGCTTGCGGTTCGACCTAGCTTCATCGAACAATTGTTGAATGGCATCGTGAGCTGAGAGAGCATATATTCTACAGTGGCAATGGTGAATACGAAGAATTGGCGTGGGGCGAGCCAGAGGAAAGGAGAGGTTGGCCAATGGGGCGAACCAATGACCGCTGATTGAGCAACCTACGGCCATGATGAGTCCAATGAAACCGGATACAAATCCAGGCGACACAGGGAGGAGGGAGGCGACGCGGGAGAGAGGAGATCGGCATGGGGAATGAGGCAGCGTGGGGAGGGGGAGGGGTGGCACCTATTATTAGTCAATATTTTTTTGTGCAACAAAACGATAGCCATAAAATTTTGCCTAACTTAATGTTAGACGTGGATACGAACGAAACATCTAATAATAGTCAAGTTAGTTATGACTGCTTAGGCGTGACAATTTTAGGCGAGAACCAAACAGCCACTTAGAGCATCCACATCTGCTACTCTATCCTCACCCTCTATTTCACTATTAGAGTGTCCCTCTATCCTTCCCTCTAAATTTCCTTCAGACTTTACACTGCACTCTAAAAGATTCCTTTCTGACATCAGACACTCTATCCAGAGCTACAGTATTATAGAGTGCCTGCTACGGATGCTCTTAGAGCATCTCCAAAAGAGTTACTAACTAGGGTCATATGTATTAAAAAAATCAAGTAGTAAAAAATAATTTGAATTATAGAAAAGGAAGAAACTAAGAGAAATAGAAGGATATTATCTTTACCTTTTAATTTGTATTTTTAAATTCAAATTCAAAATTAGTTTGACCTTTCAGTTAAAAATTTAAAAAATTCAAATTCAATGTTCAAAATAGCATCCTTTTGTTTTAAATTAATTTCCACATCATTCTCAAAACTAAATTAATTTTCACCATTTTTATAAAGGACAAACAAAATTTTCATAAATACTTAATTTATTTAATCAATAAAAGACCTTATATAACAAATATAATTTTTGCATATAATTATACACAAACATTGAATTTGTATTGCATATTTGGATTCTACATAGTTATATTATTTTTTAGGTATTTTTATTTTATTTTTTTTGAACTTCCTATGATTTTCTATAAATTTTTGAATTTATTTTGTAGAAAAAATATGCTGACTAGGATGCCATGTCATTCAAAACCACCATGGTTTTGGGTGAGGGAGGTATTTTGTCCGGTATTGATAGTTGAGGGAGGTTAGATGTCCGGATTTAAAGTTGAGGGAGAAAAACTGAACTTCTGCGATAATTGAGGAGGTAAAATGAACTTTTTCCCCTAAAATATCCTGAAGATTTAAACAGGTTTCAACTAAACAAATCTATTTTTCCCAAAAAAAACACGAATAAGCAAAACAATTCTAAGACATCAAACGATGTAAGCTACATGCCTACAAGCTTGAACTTGATGGCATTCACAGACTCCAATATGGTTAAACCTTAAACGCAATAACACAACAGAGAATCTGGTGTTATCCTATCGGAAGTTGTCAGATAAAATCATCAACGGATTCAACGCTACATCAAATAGTTAATTGTCTTATTTAGTGTACCAACTTCATAACATAGGAAAGTTTTTAAGTACAAACAATTTGTGAAACAGAAACTGTGCGAAGCAACAGTTGAGACTCAGAAATTAAGGCCGAACATAAATACCAATTGCATCAAGAAATGCCTTTGAACGCCCAAAGAAGCCAACAATGCTGCCGCTTTGCGCTTGCGCGCAGAAAGGGGTTCCACTTGGCCGGCCAAAAGGTCCATAGCTACGTACGTTGGTCACAAGCCGGAGTGAAGTTATAATGTTAGGAACCTTAAACAATGGATGGTAATAAGGACCGTAAGTCCCGGAAATCTCGAGTAGAAACTCTGAAGGTCCGAGACGGATCTGCATGCAACGGGAAAAATCATAAAATGGGATAACGGTAATTAATAGGGCCTAGAAATACTAGTAAAGTGAGAAATCTCCCATATCAACTACAAACAACCTAGCCATCTATCTACCTCAAAATATAACAGCTCGTAGTAAATGAAAGGTTGCATGTCAAACACAACCCAAAATAACTGAAGCTCAAAATAAAATAGCGGAGAAATTTATGTCCCTACAGATTTGAAAGAAGTATCAATAAATAGAAAAATATGATGATTTTAAACAAACATATTGGACAAAAAAGTCCATGTCAAATTGCCAATGGCAAGTACAATAAATTAAATAAAATTCAGAATAAAAATAAATAAAAATTAATTAATTATTCCATAAAATTCAAAGGAAAAATGCCTTAAAATAAAATTTGGCACATAATTAAGTGAAGATAGAAATTATATTATACATGAAATCCAGCAAAAAAGGGAAAATCAAATAATGTGTAGGTTTTGCATAAAATTAAATGGTGCTATATATTAGACATGTGCCAATTACAACCATAATTACAAAATGAGTAAATTACACTGTTGTCCCTTAAAGTTGGACGAAAATCTCACTTAGCCCCCTAAACTTTGTTTTGTCCGCTGCGGCCCCTTAAAGTTGTGTTCGGGTATCACTCAGCCCCAGAAAGTTGGATTTTGTTGCACCAGAACCCCCGGAAGTTGGCTTTGGGTGCTGAAAAAATTAGCCTGGGTGACACCCGAACACAACTTTAAGGGGCCGCAGCGGACAAAACAAAGTTTAAGGGGCTAAGTGAGATTTTTGACCAACTTTAAGGGGCAACAGTGTAATTTACTCTTACAAAATATAGCAATAACAATTATTCCAATATGAATTTACACATTAATAGTAGGCAAGAAAAAAATTCACCACCCAAGTAAAAACCTAGCACGATGGGCTAGGTACCCTGGTTGTACAAGCCATGTTTAGATCGGCTCAGTTCAAATTGAAGCCCAAGTATGTAATTTGTATTTTTCGAGAGCTTCATGTGCTTGAATTTATATTCTACGTGAAAGTTGTAAAGGATTTCAACACACCTCTTTTGCATTAGACAACCTTTTCATTTGCGCACATTTAAACATGTATGAATTATAAACATATTTACTACGCCGCATATTTTCGGGCCGACGCCACATCCCTCAGTAGTCTACATTTTTCAAGGTCTTCCTCTACCCGCATGATTGTGTTCTACATGCAAGTTGTACATATGAGCAACATATGAGTTTATGAAAGAAATAATTAGTGCGCTGCTTTCTCCCCATGCCACACTCAGGCCAGCCTAGCCCGATGGCAGCCCAGCGTGCCTTTAGACCAGGTCGGGCCTTGCTTATGGCTGTCCGTGCAGGTCCAGCAAGGCATGGAGAGATGATCGAGCCGGCCCGACCCATTTTGCACCTGCCTAAGACGCGAAGGGCTAGGCTGTGCTGATCCGGCACAATCCAATTCCAAGCTCTAGCTGGGGCCAACTAGCAACATTGATTACTACTTAACTAGCCACATTACACTATATCATCAAATCTTTTGGATTTGCGGACTTGTGATATCAAGAAAGAAACACAAACATTGCAATTTGATTTTCTGTTCACATAAAGAAATTGATTTTGTTATAATTCACTAACCGTGCGGGCATCTCCACCAACACCGCCCCAGTGAGCTGTGTGTTGTTTCCCATATTTGTCGTAGTAACGAAATCCAAACCCATCCACAATCGTGCCACTACAAATTTTTAGACCTTCTAGACGTTGGGGTGCTGCCGTGATGTCACGGTCAGTCCCTCCATCTCCGCCCCAAGGTCCAATCCTTTGAAGCACGATCTGCACGCAACAGAAGAGAGAACTTAAATAAAATCACCTATGCTAACCGTGATCACAAACGACCCAATCAACTGAAATTCTCAAAGAAAGCGATCAATACTTAATTTGTACTACTGCATGGGATGGTCTATAATGTGCATTTTTTTATGTTGAAAGTAGTTTATTAAAATATCAGAAAAAATATGGTAAGTTTGATATATATAATATCTCTAATATTAAAAAGAGCCTAGTGGCCGTGATGATCAATGGTGTTCATCGTAACAAATCCCAATTATCAATCTCTATCCAACAGTACACACGTTGTAAGGATACTTTTTGTTTACTTAATCTACTTTCTTTTTTTAATGCATTGTATTTTAGCAAGTTTTTATCAACTCAAGAAATATGATACCCTATTTATGTAGCTCCATTATTTTTATGCATTGTATTTTAGTAAGTTTTGGATCATGTAAAGATATATCAAATCAGAGGGCACACATATTAAATCAGATGGCGTAGTCAAGCATAGAAGTGAAACTAGGTGCGCAAAGCACGATGAAATCGAGTATAAATGCTGAGCTAGGTGTGTAAAGCAGCTACGCAGTTCTCCGGTGTATCTTCGATTTTTGTTTTCATTTATCCTATAAGACTGAGACACCCACATATGGCATAGCTACCC
>SPJY01034214.1:1338624-1382183 GCA_005191435.1 Raddia distichophylla | reverse complement strand
GGGTCAAAAAACCAGGTATCAGATCATAAGTATCATCGAGTATCGGGTCAAAAAAATCAAGTATCGGATCAGAAATATCATCGATTGTCAGGTCGAAAAAACAGGTATCAGATCACTAGTATCAAAGTTGTAGTATCAGGTATTTAGTATCATGTATCAAAGTTGTAGTATCAAAGTTGGAGTGTCATGTATACGGTATCAAAGTTGTAGTATCAGGTATGTATCATGTATCAAAGTTGGAGTGTAATGTATGCAGTATAAAAGTTGGTGTATCAGGTATATAGTATCATGTATCAAATTTGTAGTATCAACGCATGTCCTATTCTCTACAAAAAAAAAAATCAAGTATCGGATTAAAAAAACAAGTACCATATCAAAAGTATCATTGATTATCAGGTCCAATAATCAAGTATCGGATCAGAAGTATCATCTAGTATCGAGTCAAAAAACAAGTATCGGATTCAAAAAAAACAAGTATCGGATCAGAAGTATCATCGATTATCTGGTCAAAAGATCTGGTATCGGATCAGAAATTTCATCGATTATCGAGTAAAAAAATCAAGTATCAGATCAGAAGTATCATCAAGTATCAAGTCAAAAAATCAAATATCGGATCAGAAGTATCATAGGTTATCTGGTCAAAAAACAGGTATCGGATCAAAAGTATCATCGAGTATTGGGTCAATAAAAACAAGTATCATATTCATAATAACCAAGTATCGGATCGCAGGTATCATCAATTATCAGGTCAAAAAAATCATGTATCAGATCAGAGGTATCATCAAGTATCGAGTCAAAAAATCAAGTATCGGGTAAGAAGTATCATCGAGTATCGGGTCAAAAATTAGGTATCAGATCATAAGTATCATCGAGTATTGGATAAAAAACAAGTATCGGATTTAAAAAAAGTATCGGATCACAAAATATCATCGATTATCAGATCAAAAAATCAGGTATCGGATCAGAAGTATCAGTGCTATCGTCGAGTTTCAGTATCGAAAAAGTATGAATTTTAAGTGTCAGGTATCACAATTAAAACAGTGAATTCTTCTAAAAAGAAAAATAGTAAAATTTAAATAAACAAAATAAGTAAATGTGTAAAATTATGAAAATAAAATACAAAAATAGTATAAGTGAAACCATGTAGACTAATACCATGATTAATTTAGTCACGTACATGTAGTACGTAGTTTGCTGCAGTAGCTAATTAGATTGACATGCAACTGCAGTACGCGAGTTGCGCATAGATGCGGCGTGCAAAAAACGCCAGCCGAGCACAGGAACTAGGTGCTAGCGAGCGTGGGGATCAGGTGGGTTAGTGCGGGAAGCCAGTGATCCGCAGCGATCGGACGGTGGATGCCTGTCCCGTCCGATCGTGTGTGGAATGGGATCCCGTTAAGAAGATTTTCTCAAAAAGTATTGGTATCGGATGGTATCAGGTTGGTGGTATCGTCGAGTTTCAGCATTGGAAAAAGGTATCATAAGGGTATTAACAAAGAAATATCAGTATCGGTGGTATCAGGTTGGTGGTATTGTCGACTTTCATGGTATCATTGAGGTATCGGAAGAAAGGTACCATAGGGGGTATCATATATCACAAACAAAAGTATCGGATCTGGGTGTCGAGTATCGGTGGTATCAAGTTGTTGTATCGTCGAGTTTCATGGTATCATTGAGGTATCGAAAAGGTATCACAAGGGTATCAGATATCACAAATAAGTATCGGGTTTGGTATCGAGTGTCGGTGGTATCAGGTTGGTGATAAAGGTCAAGTATAAAAAAAAATAAAAGGAAAAATAAATGATAATCATGAAAAATGAAAAAAATATTTTTATTAAAATAAAGTTGCATCAAATAGATATAAAAATTGTGAAGTAAAAATCAACTGAAAAATACATCAGTAATTTGTGCGTATACGTGCGGACGTATGTAAAACTACATGCATGCACAACTGCAGCCATATACGTACGCAAAACAACTCTGGCCCCATATACCTAGTGTGTACGTACCTAAGTGCACTCAGGCATGCACAAAAACAAAAAATTACGGCCCAATCACACGCGTACAAATGTGCAACTCAGGCATACACAAACCGTGGCCGAAACAAGCGCATGGGTGCACGTCGTGAACCTCGCACAAAGATCGGAGTATCGGACGGTTGCGCCTTGTCCCGTTGCGATTAGCTCAGGACGGGATCCCGTCGCAAAGAATTCCTGTTTTGATATGTCTTCTCATCTTTGGGTGGATGATCGCGGCTAGAAGAGATGGAGTTGGGGCCAGATGGATGCGGTGGTTCTCGGGTTCGACAACGGATCGAAGCTCTCTCTCTCTATATATAAAAGGGGGAAAAAATTTGGTGGAGCCGGGATGCAAGCGCGCAGCTATACATACCCGACCCCGATTCGTGCCGCGTGGATGTCCTCTCTATCCAACGAATGTCGTGCGAATCTGTGGTGCACGTGGCTGGTGCGCTCGGCTCTGGCCTCCCTGTCCCAGCGCTCGGCTCTGTCCTAGATCGGCGCCCGCGATCGAGCCTCTTCATCTACAAGGCCGGCGAATCGGAATGCGCTCTACTTCGCCGCGCTTCTGCTTCTCGCCGACGTGGCGCTCGTCGCCGTCATCGACTCATCGTCGCCTTCACCTCGTGTACGCGCCATCGTCGCACGACCAAACCCTCCTTGATCCTTTTCCCTGTCACTGGCATCTTGCCTGTAGCTCACTCACCGGACACTGCGCGCAGAACATCGAGGTATAAGTTTTAAAAGTAGACTTGATCAGGGTAATCATGAATGGCTCAACGGCATTAAAACAATCATAATTAATCCTTCCGATAATTCAACATATCAAGTTGAATTGTTTGAATCCAAAACTTAATTGAGTCTTGACCAATTTTGCTTCTTACTAAAATGATGTGCTTCGCTGATTAGTTTTGAGCCAGTGTTATCCTTCAGAATGTTTATTTTGGTGCTATCTGGCAATGTGATGTTCTTAATTCATACATTTGGTTTTTTCATACTTTTGCTGTAATATTTATCTTTCCATGCATATCAAATGGATAGTGGCAGCTATATTGTCAAATGATTGTCATCCCATTTATCCTAACCAGTCTAATTATACTTGCAGGTACTGGCTGGGTCTAAGATAGTCCTTGCAATTGGATCAGGTTAGCTTCTCAGTCAGTCCAATGGTTCCCCATGGCGACGGTGGTGCAGGCCTCCGGGGCTCCCTGTGGCACCGGCTAGCACAGAGGAGCCGAAGGAGATCCCACACGATGACGACGATAGACGGTCCGGGCGCCGGCGATGACAAACCCTAGCCACCACCATTTTCCTATCCATTGAGGACAGAGGAGGAGGGGTCCGTGGCGGCGCAAGTGAAGGCGGCGGCGGCGCAGGGGTCGACGCGGCGCCGCCGGGTGGAGGCGCGGGGGCGGCGCAGGTGAAGACGGCGGGGCCAGCGCGGTTGGGGAAAGTGTGAGAGTGAGCGAGCGACATGGAGCCGAGCCGAGCCGAGCCGTCGCCCGGCGCGTGGGATCGCCTGGGAGCTGAGTCGGGAGCGGCGTTCATTGGATGGAGAAGACACACACGTGGCACGAATCGGGGTCGGGTATGCATAGCCGCCCACTTGCGTCCCGGCTCCCCAAATTTTTTTCCATAAAAGGGTTCTTGTCTTGTCAATGAATCTTTATCACTTCTAATTTTAAAAGTGCAACAACTACGATGACTATTTAAACTGTCTTCTCCCGCAACTTGACCAAATATTGCTAGTCGGTTTCCAGGATGATAAGTTGGTGTGTCATGGTGTGACAAATTAACCACCGCGACGTGGCAACTTGATCTCCTCGATCCCTACATGCCACCAATGATGGAAATATTAGCACTTTCAAATTTGTTTTATTTCCAAATATTAATCATGAGCAGGATCTGATAAATAAGCACCACGAAACAGGAGCGTATCTTAAACATATGCACTAGCAGCGTATGTATATCTCTCTGATAAACTTGCAAAGACAACAACAAGGAATACGTATTGTGTATCGAAGCCGCTGATCTGGACGTTGGGGTTGATGTTATTGTCGTCGGTGACTCGCCGGTGAAGACATCGACGCAGATCGGTGGGAATGGGAATGGGCTTCCCAAAGATCTTATTTGCCCTCTCCCGGTGCAGGAGTGCAAGGGCGGTGCAGTTCCGGAGATCTACTCTCCTGTTCGACGTTGAATGCCGACGCATGGGACATGGAAGCCTGGTCGCAACGTCACAGCAAATGGGAGTGGCAAAACCCTAGGTTTCTTCTGTTACGACTCCTGGCGGTGGTATTGTGATAGCCCGTTTGGGCTTGGCCTAGCCCAAGCCAACTTGGCCCGTTTGGCTGTTTTTTATCCTGAGGCAAAGAGAGATCGAGGGGATCGATCCCCTCTGCTAGGTATCGCACGAAGCCGCCGCCGCCTCTGTTTTCTCACGTCGCCCTCGTCTGCGCCGCCGTGCTGCCGCCGTCCTGTGGCCGCGTGCCGCTGTCTAGTGGCCATGCCGTCGCCGTGCCCCCGTCGCCACCATCTAGTGGCCTCCGTCACCATGAAGTGGTGCCACGCACTGCACGCCGCCGATGTTGCTCTGTGACTGCCGGCCAAGAGAGTAAGAGAGAAGGGGAAGGGAGGGAAGAGAGAAGAAAGAAGGTAAGGGAAACCTAGGGTTTGCCTTTGTTTTTAATTTCTCCATCAATTTTGCTTTGAATACACAAATTAGATATGCTCCCAAGAAATTCCTCCTAATCAAAGGATACATTTTGTAGATTAATGAGGTATAGTTGTAGGATGTGAAATTTTAGTAGATCGGTTTTATATGCAGCAGGTTTAGATGAGGTTTAGGTCTATTTAAGATCCGATTAAGAACTTGGTCTTATGAAAGAAATTGTGTGTCTAGGTCTTAGCTCTGTTTCGAGTATAAGAACACGATAATCGGATAAGCGGATTGGGAGTTATGTTGATTTTAGTGCTTGCTGTCCACAAAGTTAAATTCCTGTTTTTTTAGAAAAGTTTATTAGTTCTAGATGGGTTCATTTGGAGGAGAGGGATCATCGGTATGGTGTAGTTTAACTATCTTGTTTTCATAGATACCGATGTACGTCACTGTCTAGTGGCCAGGCCACCGCCGTGCCCCCGTCGCCACCATCTAGTGGCCTCCGTCAACTGCACGCCGCCAATGTAGCCCTGTGACCGCCGGCCAAGAGAGTAAGAGAAAAGGGGAAGGGAGGGAAAAGAGAAGGAAGAAGGTAAGGGAAACCTAGGGTTTGCCTTTGTTTTTAATTTCTCCATCAATTTTGCTTTGAATACACGAATTAGATATGTTCCCAACAAATTCCTCCTAATCAAAGGATAAATTTTGTAGATTAATGAGGTATAGTTGTAGGATGTGAAGTTTTAGTAGATCGGTTTTATATGCAGCAGGTTCAGAAGAGATTTTGGTCTATTTAAGATCCGATTCAGAACTTGATCTTATGAAAGAAATTGTGTGTCTAGGTCTTAGCTCCGTTTTGAGTATAAGAACATGATAATCGGATAAGCGGATTGGGAGTTATGTTAATTTTACTGCTTGCTGTCCACAAAGTTAAATTCCTGTTTTTTTAGAAAAGTTTATTAGTTCTAGATGGGTTCATTTGGAGGAGAGGGATCATCGGTATGGTGTAGTTTAACTATCTTGTTTTCATATATACCGATGTATTGTGATGTTCCCTTTATGTAGGTGTTGGATCGAAATCGATGTCGTCCGCGCTTATCCTAACATCCTTGGTTGAAAGGCAAGTATATGTTAAACCATTGCCTGTTTGGTTGATTATGGTTGTTTTTTTACCATATGATTGGATGGCTATGGTATGATGGATCTGTGTGGATGTACTTGCTTAGCTGGTTATTATGTTGTTTATCACTAAGTGATGAAGGTAGATGGTAATTGTATGACGGAGAAGAGGCATTATTGCATTATGTGCATATGAGCCAGTTCGGTGAGAAAGTCGTATAACTAATCCGATGAGATCGGTGAGAGTTATACAACTAGTCCGGAGTGTTCTAAAGTCCTACTCGGTAGGCACTCCACGGGAGTGGAGTAATTGCTCCCCGCCTGAAAAAGGACGGGTAAGGTGTGGCATCGACGGGTGTGCACCTAGCTATACCGGTATGAGCTCACAGTACAGACACATGTGCATTGCATTGCATCAAATGGATTGTCGGTGGCCCGAGCCAGACAACGAATTTATGAAGGGCTACCCCGCGAAGCACAGTACAATGCTTCGCGAAGCAGATCAGGGAAACTGAGCAGTATCAGAGTAGCTAGCCTGCGAGAATTGAATAGCTTGCCTTCATTACTGGGGGACCCCCTATTTATAGTAGGGGGCCAAATTAGATTGTGTCTTTACAACCCTTCCCTGAGGGAATCTTGCGGGGGTAAAAGAGAAAAATCTATGAAAAGACCTCCTAGACCTCAACCAGTCCTCAATCCTGAGGGTCCCGAAGGAAACACCCCTTCAGGATTTCTGATTGGGCCTAATTGTCCTTGCCTTTTTTACTAAAGTGAGGGTAATACTGAAATGACGGAGGGGACCTGGCTGTTACAACAAACTATGATTCCCCTGCCACCTAAAGTGATTTGTTACAGCCAGCTGTCGTATCCCCCTGACACATGATACGGTTCTTGTCCCCTGTAACAAACCGTACTTGTTGTCCCCTTGATCTCCGCAATGGCCATTGCTCCGCGATTCTGGACTTAGGCTTCCCTGATCTTGGGTGGTGTCCTTACTTCGCTTTACCTCCGAGAGGGTTTTCATGGTTTATTTCACGACTGCCACGCCCGAAGGAGGCAAAACTCCCTTCGGGCGGCATTCTCTTCCCTGGTTCGCAATTGCTTCGCCTAGGGTACGCAAAGCAACCCTTAGAGATGGCCTCTCCCCCTACTTTATAGACTGGTTCGCTGATCCCACTAGTTCGTGGGGGATGGGTGTCCCCTACTACAACAGGAGCTCCTTATGGTCATAGGCCTGATCCGCCATGCCTCTGACCATACAGATAAATTTTCTGCAGGGCACGTTTTCCCTTCGAGATGGGGGAGTAGGTGAACCACTACCTATTCCTGGTACGAACTTCCAATACTTGTGTCGCCCCCTCTAGCCAACTGTTACCTCCTGACAAAGGTGTCTTTTCGCTTGCTAGCCAGCTTGCACGCCGCCTACCATCCCTTCTTCCTAGGCGGTTCCGGTGTCATCATTGATTTTCATATGCGCTCGGCAATTGGGGGGCGACACGTCCTACTGACGCGACGGTTGCCCCTCCCAGACTGACAGGCCTACAACCAGAGATCGAATCACGGCGACGTTCTGTTCCCGTCACCACGTGTCTGATCCAACGGCTACGGGGAAGGGTAAAATCCTATAAGAAGGGGCTCCACTCCCCCCTGCCGATCTTTTTCTACACTTGGCAATCTTCCTGCGCTTTCGCTTTCCTTTTGCTCCTATTTTCATGACACCTCCTCCTTCCTCCTTCGTCTCCTGTCACCACGGCTTCCTCCGAAGACATGGCTCGTGGCAGCGCCGTCCCCAAGTATCTTCTGGACGAAGCTTCCATTGCCTCTCTCATGGGTTAACTCGGGGAGAGCGTGCTTGGCGATGCGGAGCTCGACAATCTAGCGGGGGAGTACCGCATCGAGCGGGGCTTTATGCGTGCCGCCGGCGAAGAGGATACCCTAGAGCCAGAGGCCGACGAGGCGGTGGTTTTTGAGGCGTTCCTGCCGATGGGCCTTCGCTTCCCGTGCTCCCCGATTCTTGGGGAGATCCTCACTCTCTACCGCGCGGAGCTCTCCCACTTGACCCCCAATGCCATCACGCACATCAGCATTCTGGAGTGGGCCATGCGGATGGAGGAGACGCAGCTCTGTCCCAGGGTCTTCGCCGCACTCAACCAGTCCTTCTGGCAGAAGAAGCGCGTGGGAGACGACGAGGTGCCCCGCTACTGGTCCCTCAACTTCCAGGCAAAGCGGAGCGGCCCGCAGGTCCTTCCAGTGCTCGCCACCAACACCAAAGTGGCGGACAGATGGACTAGACGCTAGTACTACTAACGCCTCCCCGAAGACGAGGTGGCGCTCCGCAGCACCATGGGGCCGGTCCGTGCGTTGGACCAACCAGAAGTTTCCCTCGACGGAGCGGACGAAGTGCAGGTCCTGCTCATGCGCCAAGTACGGGCGAAGCTGAGCTTCCGCGACTTGGCGAAAGAGTTTTGCCTGCTCTGCGTGGCTCCCCTGGCCCACCACTGGGGAGTGGGGAGTCCTCATCCAGTATGCCACGGGGCAGCGGAACGGGCCGCCTGTCTCCTGCTGGGGAACTAGAATGCCAAAGAGCATGAGCGGAGGGTTCGGGTGGTCAGAGGGCCCCGCTGCAAGCGCGTTGTGGATTGGGCCGAGCGCACCTTCAGCGCGAGAAGAAGGCGGCTGGGCCCTTCGCCGCGCCCAAGGCCAAGCGGGTCCATGTAACCGCCGCATCTCCCCTCCGCCTCCTTCACCCAACACCAGCGCCAGCAGCAACACCTCCCTCAGCAGCAGCGCCAGCGAGGTGGAGGGGGAACTGGACCAGTCCGCCCTGCTTTCTTCGGTGGACGCGGGCGAGGAGGATCAACCGGTGGAGGTGGGGCCTCCTGCGGCAACGGAGGATCAACCAGGCAAGGCGGTGGTGGAAACGCCCATTCCTTCGTCGGCCCCGGCGGAGGCACGCATCATCCCCTTGCCAGCTGCTGCACAGGAGGGGGAAAGCACTAGGACCACCGGGGGCCCGCCACGGAGCGCCGTCGTGGAGATCGCCATGCTTGATGTCCCTTCGGGCTCCGGGGCTGCCCCTTCGCCTGGGCAAGTTAGGCTGAGAAGAACCGGGGTTCCTGTCAACGCCCCCACGCGTCCTATGGACCTGATGGTGGGGGACTTGCTCGTTCGCCCAAACGTGCGCCAGACACTCCACGCCCTCAGCGGGGTATTCACGGAGCCCCATCTCTTGGCTATCACGAAAAACTGGAACGATCTGGACCTCTGTGAGGCCGCCGTGGACAACCTCACAAGGGTATGATTTTTAACACAGATTTGTGTCTCGCCTTCCTGACTCCTTAGAGTTCCCAATCAAATTTTATCCTCACTTTCATAGACTTGTCTTCTTGCCTCCGGAGACTACACCCGTGCGCTAAGGACGCATGCCGAGGTGGGGAAGATGGAGGAGGAACTGCATAGCCTTCGCGCCGAAGCGGAGGATCATGCGGAGAAACTCCTCCGCGAGAAGGTGGAAGCCAAGAAGGAGATCAGCGCCGCTCGTAGGCTCGCGGAAAAATACTTGGGCCAAGTGGAAGACCTGAAGGCAGAGGTCGCGGACGCAACCGCCGCGATCCGCGAGCGCGACGAAGCCCAAAGGGAGCACCGGGCGGCTATGTTGGACGCGACCTGGTTCGAGCAAGAGATGAAGAAATCCTAGGACTGGGTCGAAGAGCTGAAGACCCTGCTCGAAGTGAAGGAGCGGGCCAATGCTCTGATAAGGGAGTACCTTGCCTCCGCTCAGGTGGACCTCCGGAAGGCCGAGGCTCGTGCTCGCCATGAGCAGATCCGACTCCTGAAAGCGGAGGAGCGTGGGGATACCCTCCTGAAGGAGATGGAGGGACTAACCCTTGCGGTGAACGAGGCTCGCAATGCCTTCCTGACAGAGCTGCCTCGCTTCGGAATCGAAGTCTCGGAGATGCCTCCAGCGTCGGGCCTCGAGGCTGCAGGGTTCCTGAAGGTGGCAGCCAAAAGCGTGGTAAAGGCGGCATTCTCCTTCTCTAGTCACGCTGCCCAAGTGGGAGCTACGACCATCTTCAAGGTTTTGGAGGCCGGAGGATGCACCCATGTTGTGGGGCTTGGTACGTCGCCCCCACCTTTGGCGAGGTGCCAACCCTTCCACCTGCTTCTCCAGCTGCACGCCGATCCGCCGCCCACTTCTTCAAGGATTTTTGGAGGCCGTACGGTGAGGAGCAAGCGCGGGACTCCGTTCAAGGGTCGGCGAGGCCACTAGCGGAGCAGGGCAGACCAGCAGGCCGGGACCCTAAGTGTTAGGTTTCTATTTCAACTTTTGTAAGGGGGCCAAAAATGTAGATCATCCTTCCAATGTAAATTGTCTTTATCTATTAATGGACCCCGTTTCTTTGCTTGTGGTTTTTTGATGTCATCGGATCAGCCTAAGACTTCGCTACTCAGCTTCGAGGGGCGAGGGCTTAGCGCTAGGGCGTGTCTCCAGCCCCTAGACGCTTGGCACGGAGCGGTGTGGGCGCTGGCCGCTTCGGGACGGACTCGGCTTCGAGGGGCGAGGGTTTAGCGCTAGGGCGTGCCTCCAGCCCCTAGGCGCTTGGCGACGGCCGCTTGGGGGCGGACTTAGCTTCGGGGCGGACTTGACACAGAAGCATTTTTTACGTGGAAAAAACCTCCCCCCGCGAAGGGTGAGGAAAACAACCATGGGTGGGGACACGAACTCGCGTCCCCTAAACTTTATTATATGCAAAATGTCTTTTCAACTTATTCTGCTCGCGCTTCTCTTCTCTCTTTTTTTCTTTTTTTTTCAGTCGTAGAAGCTCTTCAACGCCTCGGTGTTCCAGGTCCGCGGCACTTCTTCTCTTTCAAGGGTTACTAGGCGATGGGCCCCTTTTGAAGTAGTCTTTTATGATGTAGGGCCCTTCCTAAGGTGAATCAAACTTCCCTGCGGAGCCATGCGCCTTCTTCAACACCAAGTCACCTGGCTTCAGGCTTCTTGGCTTTACCTTCTTGGCATGCTGCTTCATCGAATCCTTTGTGTAGGATTGCATCCTCAGCAGTGCTCGGAGCCTTTCCTCCTCCTGAAGGTTGGTGGTAACATCCCTTCCTTCTTCGCTCGGTCCGCAGATGACCCTCCAAGACTTGGCCTTGATTTTAGCTGAGAGGACCGCTTCTTCTCCGTAAACCAAGCGGTAGGGGGTAAAGCCCGTGGGTCTGGTTGCTGTCGTTCGCATAGCCCACAAGACCTTAGGGAGTGTAAGATCAAGTTTTGGTATTGATGACAACAGGGACTTCAAGATTAAGCCTCTTGTGTTTCATAGTTTTTCTCTTATACTCTTTGCGTAAGTCTTCGTTCATGCTCAAGCCTGCTACACATACGTCAAGCATCAAGCTATAAGATCAAGACTAGACTAGACTAGACTAGACAAGACAAGAAAAGATAAGATCACGACAAGACAAGACAAGATCATGACAAGACAAGATAAGACAAGACAAGACAAGATAAGATCACGACAAGACACAAGACAAGACAAGACAAGATAAGACAAGACAAGACAAGATCACGGCAAGACAAGATAAGATCACGACAAGACACAAGACAAGACAAGACAAGACATAAGACAAGACACAAGACAAGACAAGACAAGACAAGATCAAGACAAGACAAGACAAGAACTTAGGTGCACCCTGTCATGACCAGGTCATCAGGACGCGTCCGATGCCGGCTGCGCTCACGATCGAACACATGGTGGGCATCGTTTTTTTCCAGATCCGGAGTTGCACAGTGAGGAGTATCGGACGGCTTCCGATAAACCCATCGGACGCGTCAAATAAGCCCTTCCAGCCTAAGTCGATTTACTGCTAGCCGTCTGATCTCGTTCCAAGTTAATCTCATCCGTCCATTGGCCCAGCCAGAACCCTATAAATAGGTGGGATTTCGTGGAAGAGCTTTGAGAGAGCTCATTTGTTCATCCCCAAGCTTTGAGAGAGTGAGAGCTCCTCCCTAGTTCATCATTTATCTCCCTAGATCCAACATGAGAAATTGAGATTGAGAGTGGGAGAAGAAGAGGAAGAAAAATAAGCCATACCTTGCCTCCTCCGATCATCCCCGAAGTTCTTGAGCCTTCCCCATGAGTTCTTGGCCTAGCTCGATGGTGGGAGAGGTGGTGGTAGAGGAGTACCGCATCGAGCGGGGCTCTATGCGCGCCGCCGCCGAAGAGGAGATCCCAGAGCCAGAGGCCGACGAGGCGGTGGTCTTCGAGGTGTTCCTGGCGGTGGGCCTTCGCTTCCCGTGCTCCCCGATTCTTGGGGAGATCCTCACTCTCTACCGTGCGGAGCTCTCCCACTTGACCCCCAATGCCATCACGCGCATTAGCATCCGGGAGTGGGCCATACGGATGGAGGAGACGCAGCTCCGCCCTAGGGTCTTCGCCGTACTCAACCAAGCCTTCTGGCAGAAGAAGCGCGTGGGAGACGACTAGGTGTCCCGCTACGGGTCCCTCAACTTCCAGGCAAAGTGGAGCGGCCCGCAGGTCCTTCCAACGCTCGCCACCAACAGCAAAGTGGCGGACGGGGCGCTGGTACTACCAGCACCTCACCGAAGACGAGGCGGCGCTCCGCAGCACCTTGGGGCCGGTCCGTGCGTTGGACCAACCAGAAGTTCCTCTCGACGGAGCGGATGAAGCGCGGGTCCTGCTCATGCGCCAAGTACGGGCGAAGCTGAGCTTTCGCGACTTGGCGGAAGAGTTTTGCCTGCTCCGCGTGGCTCCCCTGGCCCGCCACTAGGGAGTCCTCATCCAGTATGCTGCGGGGCCAGACGGAACACCTGAGTTGGCAGTGCACCGCGAGGATGCCCTGAAGGCTCATGGGCGCAGGGCAGCGGAACGGGCCGCCTGCCGCCTGCTGGGGAACTACAACGCCAAAGAGCATGAGCGGAGGGTTCAGGCGATCAGAGGGCCCCGCTGCAAGCGCGTGGGGGATTGGGCCGAGCGCACCTTCAGCGGCGCGAAGAGGGCGGCTGGGCCCTCCGCCGCGCCCAAGGCCAAGCGGGTCCGTGTAACCGCCGCATCTCTCCCTGCGTGGTGCCTCCTTCACCCAACTCCAGCGCCAGCAGTAGCACCTCCAGCAGCAGCAGCACCAGCGAGGCGGAGGGGGAACTGGAACCAGCGAGGGAGTCGCTGAGGGCAGCATGGACATAAGCAGGGGAAGTCAACAAGCGCCCCCCGAAGGACATCCTTCGTCGCCTGCCTCTAGCCGTGGATACACTCCAAGTCCCTTGGCGGAGGAAGAGCACGTCGCTTCAGGACATTCAGAGGAGGTAACCATCGGGTTGGGAACTACTGCCCCTCCCCCCTTGCCATCCTTGTCATTTCTTGAAGTAAACTCCCCGGTGGAAGTAAGTTCGGAGGAGGAAGGAACCGAACCAGCTGGTCCCATCGCGGTTTCAGAGCAGTCCCCACCTCCACCTACGGTGGCCGCTGCCGAGGTGGATCAACCGATGGAGGAGGGGCCTCTTGCAGCCGCGAAGGATAAGCCGAAGGCGGTGGTGGAAACAGCCGTTCCTTCGTCCGCCCCGGTGGAGGCACCCATCATCCCGTCGGCAGCTGCTCCACAAGTAAGGCTAAGGAGAACCGAGGTTCCTGTCAGCGCCCCCACGCATCCTATGGGCCTGATGGTGGGGGACTTACTCGTTCGCACGAACGTGCGCCCGGCACTCCGCGCCCTCAGGGGGGTATTCTCAGAGCCCCGCCTCTTGGCTATTACGGAGGACTTGAATGATCTGGACCTCTGTGAGGCCGTCGTGGACAACCTCACGAGGGTATGCTTTTTAACACAGATTTGTGTCTCGCCTCCTTGACCCCTTAAGATTCCCAACTAACTTTTACCCTCAATTTCGTAGACTTGTCTCCTTGCCTCCGGAGCCTACGCCCGTGCGCTGAGGACGCATGCCGAAGTGGGGGAAGATGGAGGAGGAACTGCATCGCCTTCGCGCCGTGGCGGAGGATCATGCGGAGAAACTCCTCTACGAGAAGGCGGAGGGCGAGAAGGAGATCAGCGCCGCGAAGGGTGGGGAAAACAACCACGGGTGGGGACGCAAACTCTCATCCCCTAAACTTTATTATATGCAGAAAGTCTTTACATCTTATTCCTCTCGCGCTTCCCTTTCTTCTCTTTTTTTCAGGCGTAGAACCTCTTCAACGCCTCGGTGTTCCAGGTCCACGGCACTTCTTCTCCTTCCAGGGTTGCTAGGCGATGGGCCCCTTTTGAAATAGAGTCTTTTATGATGTAGGGCCCTTCCCAAGGCGAGTCAAACTTCTCTGCGGAGCCACGCGCCTTCTTCAGCACCAAGTCACCTGGCTTCAGGCTTCTTGGCTTTACTTTCTTGGCATGCTGCTTCACCGAATCCTTTGTGTAGGATTGCATCCTTAGCAGGGCTCGGAGCCTTTCCTCCTCCTGAAGGTCGGTGGTAACCTCCCTTCCTTCTTCGCTCGGTCCGCGGATGACCTTCCAAGACTTGGCCTTGATTTCAGCTGGGAGGACCGCTTCTTCTCCGTAAACCAACCGGTAGGGGGTAAAGCCCGTGGGTCTGGTTGCTGTCGTTTGCATAGCCCACAAGACCTTAGGGAGCTCCTCTAGCCAGGTGCCCTTTGCTGCTTCATGGAGCCTTTTGCTCACCCCGCCGAATATAATTCCATTTTCCCTTTTCACAGCTCCATTGGACTGAGGGTGTTCTACGGAGGCGAAGCACACCTCCGTTCCAATCTCTTGCGCGAACTCCTTGAATTTTCCGAAGGCAAAATGGGTGCCGTTGTCGGCGACAATCTGGGATGGCACTCCGAAGCGGCACACAATATTCTTCCATAAGAATTTTTGCGCGGCCTCGGCAGTTTTTTTCGCCACCGGCTCCGCCTCCACACATTGGGAGAAGTAGTCTACCGCCACAAACGCGAACTACAGACCCCCTCTTCCCTTGGGTAGGGGTCCCACAATATCTATCCCCCACTTCGCGAAGGGCCAGATGGGACATACTGGGTTTAAACCACCTGGCGGGGCTTTGGCAGGTTTACCCATCCACTGGCACGCCTTGTAGGAGCGGACCAGCTTCTCCGCCTCTTGCAGTATAGTTGGCCAGTACAGCCCCGAGCGGAGCACCTTTGAAGCGAGGCTACGGGGCGCCTGGTGTGCTTCGCATTGGCCCTCATGCACATCCTGTAGAGCCTCCACGCCTTCTTCGGTTGATATACATTTTAGCCAGGGCGTTGATGCTCCTTGTCGGAAGAGGATCCCGTCAATTAGAGCATACTTCCTGGCTCCGGATTGAACCCTCTTTGCTTCGGCTTTCTCCTCCGGCAGACTTCCCTCCAACAAGCACTTGTGTATTGGCATATGCCAATCTTCCTCTTGGCCTGTTATGGCCAAATTCAACACTTCCGCTGGTACGGATGGCCGGTCTAAGACTTCGAAGATCACTTCTCCAGGCACCCTGCCAGCTGCAGCCTCCTTCGCGAGTTTGTCTGCTCTCGCGTTGTCCCCTTGTGGTATGACTTGTACTGAGACGCCCGCGAACCCCTTCTCCATTCCGCGGATCACCTCCAGGTACTTGGCCATTTCTGCGTGCCGGGCTTGGAACTCCTAGGAAACATGGCCTTGGACCAGCTTCGAATCGGTCTTCATAATCAGCCTTCTGGCCCCCATGGCTTTTGCTTTTCGCAGGGCGAGGATCAACGCCTCGTACTCCGCCACATTGTTTGTTGATGGGATGATACGGAGGGTTTGCCTGATCTTCACGATGTAGGATCAGCGAGGATAACTGGTGATCCGTGCAACCTAACGAAACGACGGCGCCAACAACCGTGCTGGTTAACGGAAGCCTGCGACGAGAGAATTCGCCCAACCACACGATATGATCGATGCGTCTACGAGACCACGAGAGTAGGCGCACGTTGCTGCAATTGATCTTGAGCAAGCCAAGAGAACAACAGCGGAAGAGACTCCCAAATCCCACGGGGATGCAATTCGCAATCAACCGGTGAACAAGAGTTCAATCTATAATCAATATGGTCTGCCGTTCTTGATACAATGGGGACTAATTAAATAAGAGACAAGGGATGACGGCTAGGAGGGAGAGAGGGACGAATTCTGGTCGTCCTAGGGTTTGTTCACATATAAGTTCCAATCCACAAGTTCGTACAATTCAACACGTCATTCGCACAAGTTCAACACGTCAACACATGTACATATATCAAAAGATAGTTCACAACATAAACTAGCCTGCAGGAGTATTATTAAACTGATGTCCGCTACCAGCATCGCCTTCTGAGACAAAGTTGTCTCCAACGGTCGGCAGAGTCCTCGAAGAAGAAGCGCCTCTAACATTGGTGTCTGGAGGAGCCACCGAACCCTAAATTGCAATGTAATATTAGAATTTCTAAGTTACACAACCATGCATATATAAAAAGTTTAAATTTGATACATACCGTAATGAAAGATTGTTGTGTAAATATAAGTGGAGGTCGGAATGGAGAAAAATTTAATGGCGTTCTAAACTGTTGTGTCATATATACCTAAAAATAATTTTTAATCATTTTAAGATCAAAATAGTGAACTGCATGTATTAGGAAATGAGTATGAATATGAAGTAAAATTTATCATTTTTCATTCTTTTCAAACAGAATTGAACAAGTTTTAATGATTTCTAGTTATTAGGTTAACAATTAACTATAATTGGGCTATTTTATTAACATCAAGAGTAATATATGGAATTCAAAACAAGACATCAGGAGGACCATAATTTTGCAATTTTCATTAATTTGAAGTAGAAATGAGCAATGATTCTAAATGAACAAGATTACCTGTATAGCTGCCTGTTGTTCTGCCTGCCATGAAACAAAGTATTCTTGTTGTTGCCTCATCTGCTCCTGTAGTTAGGCCTCGAGTGCAGCTTGCTGGGCATCTTGTTGCCTCAACTGCTCCTGTAGTAGTTGGGTCTCACGAGCGCTCGACCGACTACCTTGCGAAGAAGCCGAGGATCTAGCTGAACTTAGCACAGCCGAACTATCCAGGACGCCATTAAACATGGAGAATCTACCATATTTCTTACCACCTCCACTACTACATAGAGCCACATGATCAACATCTTCCCTTCTCCAATCGTACTCAGCCCCGTGAGCATCGGCCATTATTTGCCCATAAGAAGTCTGCACAACATATTAATGCATCAGGATATAATAAAGAATTCACTTCGGTTAGAAAACAATTATACTAACCAGGCTCTGTGTCGCCTTGTCACTGCATAGCTGGTCTGGCTGTGTTGGATCAAAACCAAGGTGACCTCTAATATAGGCTTCGACCTCAGTAGGTCGAGACCCACTTTGAGCTTCCTATAGAACAACAGGAAGCAGGTTGAGCAGGTTGAGGTCTAGGAGGTCTTTTCATGGATTTCCCTCTTTTACCCCCGCAAGATTCCCTTAGGGAAGGGATGTAAAAGCACAATGTAATTTGGCTCCTACTATAAATAGGGGGTCCCCTAGTAATAAAGGCAAGCTGTTCAATTCTCGCAGGCTAGCTACTCTGATATTGCTCAGTTTCCCTGATCTGCTTTGCGAAGCATCGTACTGTGCTTCGCGGGGTAGCCCTTCATAAATTCGTTGTCTGGCTCGGGCCACCGACACTGACGCGTCCGTGGTGATCTGAGCAAAAACCCATTGTGAGTAGACCTGAGTGAACACGCCAAAAACCCACCAAGAAGCTTTCTGAGAGATGCCTCCGAAGAAGACCACCGCCTCTGCAGCAGGAGGATCGCACTCTGTCGTGGCCACTGCCTCGGTCGTCCCAGGCACCTTCCCGGAGGAAGGCACTCACAGGGGCGCTGTCGGGGAGGCAATCGTGGCTCCAGCGGCCTCCCACCCTCAGGCGCGCAAGAAGAAGGCGGCAAATCCACGCGCGGCTGCTCCTCCACCCGTCCCCGTGATACCCGCGGATCCTGTCGTCGCCGCTCCGGGGGGCTCCCTCATCGTCAAGCCCCCGGCCACAGCGCAAGCGGTGCCAGTGGCCCCGGCTCCTGCTCCTCCTGCGGCCCCAACACCACCTACACCCATGGCCCCACCGCTGGCCACGCCCGCAGCGCCTGCTCCAACCACCTCCTGATCTTGGGTGGTGCCCTTGCTTCGCTTTACCTCCGAGAGGGTTTCCATGCTTTATTTCGTGACCGCCACGCCCGAAGGAGGCAAAACTCCCTTCGGGCGACATACACTTCCCTGGTTCGCAATTGCTTCTCTTAGGTACGCAAAGCAACCCTTCGAGATGGCCTCTCCCCCGACTTTATAGACTGGTTTGCTGATCCCACTAGTTCGTGGCCCTACTACAACATGAGCCCCTCATGGTCATAGGCCTGCTCCGCCACGCCTTTGACCATGTAGACCAATTTTCTGCATGGCACATTTTCCCTTCGAGATGGGGGAGCAGGCGAACCATTACCTATTCCTGGTACGAACTTCCAACACTTAAAGGGAAAAACCACGTCTTTGAGGCCTCCGCGAGCCGATGCTTGAAGAATGTGAAACGGTGCATCGCCCCCTCTAGCCAACGGTTACCTCCTGACAAAGGTGTCTTTTCTTGTGCTAGCCAGCTCTCACAGCGCCTGCCCTCCCTTCTTCCTAGGCGGTTCCGGCGTCATCATTACTTTTCAGACACGCTCGGCAATTGAGGGGCGACACGTGTCCCACTGACGCGACGGTTGCCCCTCCTAGATTGTTTGATGACGGGAACCTCAGCTGGGCTGAGAATTCCACCTTCCCTCCGCCAGGCGAACTTAGCACCGCCGGTGCTCCAGCTCCACCGGCTCCCCATGACCCGTTTGTGGAGACGACCCACAGATGCTCCAGCGGTTTCTCCTCCGCCTGAGGAGAGGTCCACTCAACAATGAAATCAGCCAGCACCTGGCTCTTGATGGTTGTCCGGGCTTCGAACGAGATGTCGAAGGCAGCAAGCTCTGAGGACCACTTGCTTATCCGGCCAGTGCTGTCTTTGCTGCTCATCATCGAGCTCAGGGGGTAGGAGGTTGGAACCTTAATCCCAAGCCCCTGAAGTAGTGGCGGAGCTTGCGCGAGGCAGACACCAGGGAGTAAGCCAGCTTCTTCATCTGGGAGTACCGGAGCTTAGCCCCTGCAGCGCCTCGGACGTGAAGTAGACCGGGGCCTGCTTCCCTGCTTCCTCTCGGACTAGCACCGCGCTTACAGCCGACGCAATGGCGGCCAGGTAGAGAAGGAGCTGCTCCCCCGGCTTTGGGCTGACCAGCTTCGGGAGGTCCATGAGGGTCTTCTTGAGCCCCTCGAAGGCTCGCTGGCACTCCTCTATCCATGTGAAGGGCTCCGTGGTCCTTAGAGCTTTGAAGAAGGGAAGGTGCAACTCCGCCGCCTGGGGCAGGACCTCCCTAGGGCGGCTAGCCTCCCCACTAGCCGCTGGACCTCTTTGATGTTCCTTGGTGGCTGCATCTCCTGGATCGCTCGGATCTTCTCAGGATTGGCTTCGATTCCCCGCTCTAATATGAGTAAACCCAAGAGCTTCCCCGCTCGGACCCCGAATACGCACTTGGACGGGTTGAGTTTGATGTTGAACCCCGCCAAGCTCTCGAAAGTCTCCTCCAAGTCGAGAGGGTGCTGCTCTGTCATCTTGCTCTTGACAACGATGTCATCGACGTATGCCTCGACATTTCACCCCAGTTGCTTCTCGAAGACTTTGTCTATGAGCCTTGCGAAGGTGGCACCCACATTCTTTAGCCCAAACGGCATCCTTCTGAAGCAGTACGTGCCGAAAGTGGTGATGAATGCGGTATGACCTTCGTCTTCCTCTCTCATGTACACTTGGTGGTACTCGGAGTAAGCATCCAGGAAGCTCATCAAAGCGCTTCCAGCCGTGGAGTCCACCAGTTGATCGATGTGAGGGAGGGGAAGTCATCCTTCGGGCATGCTTTGTTTAGGTAAGTGAAGTCTACACACATCCTCCACGAGCCATTGGACTTCTTCACCATAACCACGTTAGCGAGCCACTCCGAGTGTAGCGCTTTGCGGATGATTCCTGCTCGAAGCAGCTTCCCCACCTCGGCCTTCGCTGCATCCCTCCTTTCGTCGTCCATCTTGCGAAGCTTTTGCCTCTTAGGTCTCAATCCCTCCTTCACGGCCAGGGAGTGTTGGATTACCTCCCTTGCCACCCTCGGCAAGTCCGAGGCTTCCCAGGAGAAGATGTCCTGGTGAGCCCGGAGAGTTTTCATCAGGGCCTCCTCCAGAGGAGACATATCCATCCCAATGGTGATCTCCTTCTCCTCGGGGACCCCAGAGAGAGAGATCCTTCGAGTTTTCTCTTGAGGCTTTGGCTTTGCCTGCCACTTCTCCTTGGCCTCTACGAACTACCTCCCCTCCTTTTCTCCCTCAGCTGAGAAGACCATCTTCACAGCTATTCCTTCTCCATACTCAATCTTCCTTGCGATGGCCTGATCCCCCCGCACGGTCATTACTCCCGATGGGGAGGGTAGCTTCATGCAGATGTAGCCGTGGTGGACCACCGCCCCGAGGGTCGTCAATGACCCCTTCCCAACACAGCATTGTACTGGAATGGGAGATCAACGACGTCAAAGACCACGGGGCGGGTTACCTCCTTCGCCCCTTCGCCGAAGGTGACCGGCAGCTCTACCTGCCCCACCGTGTGGATCCTGTTTCTCCCGAAGCCCACCAGAGGGATGTTGGTGGTCCGGAGCCTGTCCCTCAGGATCATCATCTGGCAGAACGCGCCGGCTAACAGGATGTCCGCCGCGCTTCCGCCATCCACTAGCACCCTCCGCACATCGAAGCCCGCCACTTGCGCGGTGATCACCAAAGGATCTTGGTGAGGGAAGTGTACTCCTTAAGCATCTTCGTCCGTGAAGGAGATCGGGAAGTTGCTTGACGGGGGTTGGGAGACCGCCCCTATGGCCATGTGATTGATTTGCCTCACGTAGGCCTTGCGTTGTCGCTTGGAGGGTAGGCTCGACGAGGACCCTCCGGAGATGACGTTGATCACCCTCCGCACAATGTTGACCGGAGGGGGCGGCACGAGCTGCTGCAGCGGAGGCGGGGGTGGGAGGCTCCTTGATCATGGTGGGGAGGGAATGCCCCTCGCCGGCCCTCGTATTCCTTGAAGGCTTTGAGGGTCCGACAGTCGCGTGTCTCGTGGGAGGCGTTGTAACCATGGTAGTCACAGTACAACCTCCGCTCATCTTCCCTCCGAGGCCTTCGCCTAGGGGCTTCTGGACCTTCGCCTCGGGCTCCTCTGCCTCCCCTAGAGGCATCCTCGCGAGGGGCAGGCCTTCCCTTCTTGATGCGCTCGAGGTGGTCTTGATCCGCCACCTGATGCACCCTCTTTCTCTTGCTTCGCGCTTCGTCCTCCCTTCGCGAGGCCCTGCTGGACCCCTAGGAGCCTTTCTTGCTGCCCCTCTCTTCCTTCCCCGAGCGGTGCAAGCTCCTCTCGAGCTTCAACTGGCGGTCCCTCCGCAGTGTGTCTTCCTTCACCCGAGCATACTCCCTCATCTTGGAGAACAGCTCCTCTACCGTCTTCATCCCCTTTCGAGCTAAGCGCTCGGCGAGGGGCCCTCCGTGGAGGCCACACTTGGCGGAATTGATGACAGTGGAGTCACTGATGCCACTGATCTGGCACTTCACCTTGGAGAAGCGTTGCAGGAAACTCTTGAGGGTCTCCCCTTCCCGCTGGCGCACCGGTATAGGTCGCTCTCTTCCTTCCTTTCTTCGAAGTTCCCTTGAAAGCTGCTCACCAACCTAGAGCGGAGCTGGGGCTAGTTTCGGATGGATCCTGGCTCAAGGGAGGAGTACCATGAGAGGGCGATCCCTTCGAGTGCCAGGAGTAGCCCCTTCGCCTTGATATCTTCATCGCCGCCCCCAGCCTCCATAGCGGTGTCGTAGACGCGAACGAACTCCTCAGGGTCAGTCTTGCCTCCGTACGGCTTGATGGTGGGCATCTTGAAGACCCCCGGAGCAGGCCACTTCTTGGCGCGAAGACGTGGGCTCAGCGGGTTTGGGTCGTCGTCCGGGGTGCGGGTTCCCCGAGACCACACCTCATCCTTCGACCCTACTTCCTCATAGGAGCGGGGTAGAGGGTGCGAGAGTTCTTGCTACACCTGGTTCTTGAGCTGGCGTAGCTCCTCCGCCAGGCGAGCATTGGCGTCGATGAGCGCCTGAATGGACGGGTCTACTCCTGCGCCCCGCGCGGGCTGCTCGGGGATGGTGTGGATAACTGGGTCGGGCCCCCCATGAGCCGAGAATGCTCCATAGAGAGCATGGGGCGCCCATGGACGCTCCTGCGATTCCCTGCGCCGTCGGGAACATAGACATCTGCTTCGGCGCCACGGATGTGGTTGGAGCAGGCGCTGCGGGCGTGGCCAGCGGGGGGGGGCACAGGTGGAGGTGGGGTTGGGGCCGCAGGAGGAGCAGGAGCCGAGGCTACGGGCGCCGCTTGCGCCGGGGTCAGGGGCGTGACGATGAGGGAGCCCCCCGGAGCGGCGGTGACAGGATCCACGGGTATCACGGGGACGGGTGGAGGAGCGGACGCGCGTGGATTCGCCGCCTTCTTCTTGCGCGGCCGCTGGAGCCACGGTCGCCTCCCTGACAGCGCCCCTGTGAGTGCCCTCCTCCGGGAGGGTGCCTGGGACGACCGAGGCAGCGGCCACGACAGAGCGCAATCCTCCTGCTGCAGAGGCGGTGGTCTTCTTCGGAGGCATCTCTCAGAAAGCATCTTGGTGGGTTTTTGGCGTGTTCACTCAGGTCTGCTCAAAATGGGTTTTTGCTCAGATCCCCACGGACGGGTCAGTGTCGGTGGCCGGAGCCAGACAACGAATTTATGAAGGGCTACCCCGCAAAGCACAGTACGATACTTTGCAAAGCAGATCAGGGAAACTGAGCAATATATATCAGAGTAGCTAGCCTGCGAGAATTGAACAGCTTGCCTTTATTACTGGGGGACCCCCTATTTATAGTACGGGGCCAAATTACATTGTGCATTTGTACCTTTACAACCCTTCCCTGAGGGAATCTTGTGGGGGTAAAAAAGAAAAATCCATGAAAAGACCTCCTAGACCTCAACCTGCCCCCAATCCTGAGGGTCCCGAAGGAAACACCCCTTCGAGATTTCTGATCGGACCTAATCATCCTTGCTTTTTATTACTAAAGTGAGGGTAATACTGAAATTACGGAGGGAACGTGGCTGTTACAACAAACTATGATTCCCCTGCCACCTGAAGCGATTTGTTACAGCCAGCTGTCGTATCCCCCCTGACACATGATACAGTTCATGTCCCCTGTAACAAACCGTACCTGTTGTCCCCTTGATCTCCGCAAAGGCCCTTGCTTCGCGATTCTGGGCTTACGCTTTCCTAATCTTGGGTGGCGCCCTTATTTCGCTTTATCTCCGAGAGGGTTTCCATGCTTTATTTCGTGATCGCCAAGCCCGAAGGAGGCAAAACCCCCCTTCGGGTGACATACTCTTCCCTGGTTTGCAATTGCTTCGCTTAGGTACGCGAAGCAACCCTTCGAGATGGCCTCTCCCCCGACTTTATAGACTGGTTCGCTGATCCCACTAGTTCATGGGGGATGGGTGTCTCCTGCTACAGCAGACTGCATATTTGATACTTAAGATAACGTCATCACCGTTGCTTTCCGAGTCACATTTAGCCACTTCCACATAAGCAAAATTTCCTTTTGTCGGATCAATCCCACTGACCACGATTTTCATCGTCCGATCCATCCGTCATCCACCTCGCCAGCTCCACGATGCCGCACCACCCGAACGGACTGCCGTACTGCATGCATCAGTAAACTCTGCTCACGCATTGAGTCCTCCGTGGGACCTGCCATACCCGAGCCAGGTACGACACAAAGCAACCAGCGCAATGCCGCCACCAACCTTACCGTGCCCCAATCTGCGCACACGCTCCATCCAGCTAGCCGGCGCGGCCTGCCTCTGCCCATGTATGCGCCTGAGCGTCCCTGCTCGTAGCCCTGCATGCATCAACCCGAGGACCAGGATGACATCTCCATGCACGTACATGGTTCCGGGCTTCTCAAACCGTGATACCACTTGCATGCATTATGCGTTGGTTCACATTACGAGACGTCGAGACCCATAAACACATGCATGCAATCTCTTCTTGTCCTCCGCGTACATGCAAAGGCCCGTAGCCCCGAGCCGAGAGCCCGAGACCACCAGCCCCCGCATACGGAAACCGATCCCGTCGAGGCGTCGACCAACACACGACGCGCGAAGAAACTGATCCACCAGCGCCGAAGCTCATCGCACGCTGCATGCCTTCTTGTGGGACCCGCACCACCAGCCCACGCGCCAGCCAGGGGGACAACGGCAGCCGAAATAATCCTCGGAAATTTTCCTCTGCCTGATCCAATCCTTTGATCCTTCGCACACGCCTCCCAGCGCGCCACCGTACCCTCTCCGTGCACGGCAGCATGCTACATATCGACACCACGCCCACGACACGGTACCACCCATCAGTGTCACGACACCGTCGGTTACAACATACCTGGTACTATCGGCAACACGATACCGCCGACCGCTCCGATCTCTACAGCCGATGTCGCCACATCTGGTGGCCGGTACGATCGCGAGCGCCGAAGCTGCCTCTGCTCTACGTTGTCTTCGACATGCTCCACCTTGCGCAGGCATGGGCTTTTCCTCGACGCACGTGTGTATGCACAAAATAATCCTCACACCTCCTCTAGATCATCCGCATCACCAACCACAGCTCTGATACCACTTGTTAGAAAACAGGATGAGATGCGATTTAGAAACGACACCGGAGGCACGATGTTTGGTTACATAATTCACCTCTTAGGCTACATCTGCGGAGCTTGAATATGGGCGCTCCTCCCCAATTCAACATAGCCGGCTGTTGTGGGTCGCGGCCACAAGCTGGCCACGACCACCTGCGAGCCTATGCCGCTACAAAAGTTGTTGTGTCTAAATCAACCCTACCTTTTACAACTCAGAGTCAAATTGTAATCATACTCATACACATATTTGACACATTCTAACAAACTCCATCTTCGCGAATATGATGTCCGCCACCTTGAAGTCAGGGTATATAGAAAAATATAATGTTTATGTATTAAAAAAATCAAGTATTTAGGATAAAATAATTTGAATTATAGAAGAAACTAAGATAAATAGAAGGATATTAGCCTTACCTTTTAATTTGTATTTTAAAATTCAAATTTAAAATTAGTTTGACCTTTTAGTTACAATTTTAAAAATTCAAAGTCAACTGTCAAAATAGCATCCTTATGTTTTAAATTAATTTCTACATCATTTTCAAAACTAAATTAATTTTCACTATTTTTATAAACGACAAACAAAATTTTCTTGAATACTTAATTTATTTAATCAATAAAAGACCTTATATAACAAATATATTTTTTGCATATAATTATACACATAGACATTGAATTTTTATTGCATATTTGGATTCTGCATATTTTTCTAACTTTTTGGGTATTTTTATTTTTTTTGAACTTCCTATGATTTTCTTTAATTTTTTGAATTTATTTTGTAGAAAAAAAATATGCTGACTAGGATGCCATGTCATTCAAAACCATGGTTTTGGGTGAGGGAGGTATTTTGTCCTGTGTTGGTAGTTGAGGGAGGTTGGATGTCGGGATTTAAAGGTGGGGGAGGAAAACCGAACTTGTGCGATAATTGAGTGAGGTAAAATGAACTTTCTCCCCTAAAATATCCTGAAGATTAAAACAGGTTTCAACTAAGGGCAGCGCCAGGCGTCGGACGTCCGACGCCTGGGGCTCCGTCCGGACCAGCCCGCGCCGTCGGATCACCGCTACCGAGCCAATCCTAGCAATGCCGTGCGTCCACGTCTCAGCTCCCAGCGACTAGATAAACAGTGCAGCGACTAGATAACTGGCAATGCCTTAGATCAAATTTCCAATTTAACTTCTGATTTTTGTACAAAATTCAAACAGTGTTCAAAATTCGTGGAATAAATTTCATAATTCTTATAAAATCGAGAGCAACCCATTTTAAATACTTTTTGAATTTTTTGATTTTTTCACTTTTCGATTTTTGATGTGAACTAGGAGAAGGCACTTATGAAACTTACATATATACTAGCGAAACTTGGCCGTGTTCTGATGAAACTTGGCCGTGTTCTGTTGAAACCTGATGAAACTTCGATGTAACCTGATGAAACTTAGATGAAACCTGTTGAAACTTGACGAAACTTGGATTGGCCCGATGAAATTTGAAGAAACTTGAATGAAACCTGTTAAAACTTGATGAAACTTGCATTAAACCTGATGAAACTTGACAGTCCGACAAGTTTTACGAATATGAAAATCTAAGTTTCAGTAGGCGAAACCCAAGTTTCAGTAGGCAAACCCCAAGTTTTGTCAGATAAGTTTGAATATTTATATGGCAACAACCATCTTATTTTGTTCGAAAAAATACGAAGAACACATTGGTGCAAACGGTTTTTGGATAAGAGCACCCAATCAAAATTTATGATCGCCGAAAGAAAAAAGCAAAAACGGAATCTACTGACATCAGCCTTGCGTCATCATTTTTTAATTTCTCCTGCGCAAGCTGATTTTTCCGTCAGTCTCATGCATGGGCCGGCCTTTGGGCTACAGGCCCACTGCCTGCGCACGTCCGGACCGGCCGGACGGCCTCACACAAGTGTTTCCGTTCAACTAAACAAATCTATTTTTTTAAAAAAAACACGAATAAGCAAAACAATTCTAAGACATCAAACGATGTAAGCTACAAGCCTACAAGTGGCTTGAACTTGATGGCATTCACAGACTCCAATATGTTCAAACTTTAAACGCAATTACACAACAGAGAATCTGGTGTTTTCCTATCGGAAGTGGTCAGATAAAATCAACAACGGATTCAACGCTACACCAAATAGTTAATTGTCTTATTTAGTGTAGCAACTTCATAACATAAGGAAAGTTTTAAGTACAAACAATTTGTGAAAAAGAAACTGTGCGAAGCAACAGTTGAAACTCAGAAATTATGGCCGAACATAAATACCAATTGCATCAAGAAATGCCTCTGAACGCCCAAAGAAGCCAACAATGCTGCCGCTTTGCGCTTGAGCGCAGAAAGGGGTTCCACGTGGCCGGCCAAAAGGTCCATAGCTGCGTACGTTGGTCACAAGCCGGAGTGAAGTTATAACGTTAGGAACCTTAAACAATGGATGGTAATAAGGACCATGAGTCCCGGAAATCTCGAGTAGAAACTCTGAAGGTCCAAGACGGATCTGCATGCAACGGGAAAAATCATAAAATGGGATAACGGTAATTAATAGGGCCTAGAAATACTAGTAAAGTGAGAAATCTCCCATATCAACTACAAACAACCTAGCCATCTATCTACCTCAAAATATAACAGCTCTTAGTAAATGAAGGGTTGCATGTCAAACACAACCCAAATTAACTGAAGCTCAAAATAAAGTAGCGGAGAAATTTATGTCCCTACAGATTTAAAAGAAGTATCAATAAATAGAAAAATATGATGATTTTAAACAAACATATTGGACAAAAAAGTCCATGTCAAATTGCCAATGGCAAGTACAATAAATTAAATAAAATTCAGAATAAAAATAAATAAAAATTAATTAATTATTCCATAAAATTCAAAGGAAAAATGCCTTAAAATAAAATTTGGCACATAATTAAGTGAAGATAGAAATTATATTATACATGAAATCCAGCAAAAAAGGGAAAATCAAATAATGTGTAGGTTTTGCATAAAATTAAATGGTGCTATATATTAGACATGTGCCAATTACAACCATAATTACAAAATGAGTAAATTACACTGTTGTCCCTTAAAGTTGGACGAAAATCTCACTTAGCCCCCTAAACTTTGTTTTGTCCGCTGCGGCCCCTTAAAGTTGTGTTCGGGTATCACTCAGCCCCAGAAAGTTGGATTTTGTTGCACCAGAACCCCCGGAAGTTGGCTTTGGGTGCTGAAAAAATTAGCCTGGGTGACACCCGAACACAACTTTTCTTTTGCATTAGACAACCTTTTCATTTGAGCACATTTGAGCATGTATGAATTATAAACATATTTACTACGCCACATATTTTCGGGCCGACGCCACATCCCTCAGCAGTCTACATTTTTCAAGGTCTTCCTCTACCCGCATGATTGTGTTCTACATGCAAGTTGTACATATGAGCAACATATGAGTTTATGAAAGAAATAATTAGTGCGCTGCTTTCTCCCCTTGCCGCACTCAGGCCAGCCTAGCCCGATGGCAGCCCAGCGTGTCTTTAGACCAGGTCGGGCCTTGCTTATGGCTGTCCGTGCAGGTCTGGCAAGGCATGGAGAGATGATCGAGCCGGCCCGACCCATTTTGCATCTGTCTAAGATGCGAAGGGCTAGGCTGTGCTGATCCGGCACAATCCAATTCCAAGCTCTAGCTGGGGCCAACTAGCAACATTGATTACTTAACTAGCCACATTACACTATACCATCAAATCTTTTGGATATGCGGACTTTTGATACCAAGAAAGAAACACAAACAATGCAATTTGATTTTCTGTTCACATAAAGAAATTGATTTTGTTAGAATTCACTAACCGTGCGGGTATCTCTACCAACACCGCCCCAGTGAGCTGTGTGTTGTTTCCCATATTTGTCGTAGTAACGAAATCCAAACCCATCCACAATCGTGCCACTAGAAATTTTTAGACCTTCTAGACGTTGGGGTGCTGCTGTCATGTCACGGTTAGTCCCTCCATCTCCGCCCCAAGGTCCAATCCTTTGAAGCACGATCTGCACGCAACAGAAGAGAGAACTTAAAATAAAATCACATATGCTAACAGTGATCACAAACTTCCCAATCAACTGAAATTCTCAAAGAAAGCGATCAATACTTAATTTGTACTACTGCATGGTGGATGGTCTATAATGTGAATTTTTTTATGTTGAAAGTAGTTGATTAAAATATCACAAAAAATATGGTAAGTTTGATATATATAATATCTCTAATATTAAAAAGAGCCTAGTGGCCGTGATGATCAATGCTGTTCATCATAACAAATCCCAATCATCAATCTCTATCCAATAGTACACACGTTGTAAGGATACTTTTTGTTTACTTAATCTACTTTCTTTTTTTAATGCATTGTATTTTAGCAAGTTTTTATCAACTCAAGAAATATGATACCCTACTTATGTAGCTCCATTATTTTAATGCATTGTATTTTAGTAAGTTTTGGATCATGTAAAGATATATCAAATTAGAGGGCACACATATTAAATAAGATGGTGTAGTCAAGCGTAGAAGTGAAACTAGGTGCGCAAAGCACGATGAAATCGAGTATAAATGCTGAGCTAGGTGTGTAAAGCAGCTACGCACTTCTCCGGTGTATCTTCGATTTTTGTCTTCATTTGTCCTATAAAACTGAGACACCCACATATGGCATAGCTACCCCCAACACACACACACTATTAGAAAAGATTAAAAGATAGACATAGTTGGCAAGGAAAATAACTTGCTCCTCAAAATTTTGGTAAGGTAGAATGGGCTCTATCAGATTTTCTATTTCTAAAACAGATGATAATTGTACCAATTAGTAGGACTATGCCTTCGCCAAGTTTCCAACAAATGCATAATACTTTTTGCAGAGGGAAAATTTATGAGCATGTAATGGAAAGACATGAATAACTATTCATTGAATACCTCATCATCACCTTTCATTGTCACCTTATCGATTTCAAGTTTCACCTCATCCTTGATGATTTTGTCTGCATGATGCCTGATCACATCGAGACTTGGATGGTTGATATTCTCGATGATTGCCATCCGCATAGCAGCATCTGCATCTTCTACCTCACAAACCGTGGAACCCGTACAATGGATACTAATGGTAACATGCCTAACAGAAGAGAGGTTCTCCAATCCAAGATTAAAACCACCACAGGCATCCTTTGTCTGCCGAACTCCAAAATCAAGCTCAAGGAGTAAAAGTCTTGGCATAGCTATGTCTGTAAACATGAGACCCATTGCTTCACATGAAAAGTTAAACCTTATTAGACACAGGAATTTTGCATGACCAGTCCCAATGACCAACCTTTGTTCTGTAGATTCAATTTTAGAAATTTTAAGGTAGAGCTCATGAAGAAATGGCAAATCCCCAAGATTTTGAAGGTCCTCCGGCCGTAGTAACTTGAGCACGATTTTTATATGGAACAGGTTCAACAGCGAGGAGTTTAACCACCTTGGCAATCTTGATATGCCATTGGACAGGTTCGACAGCGAGGAGTTCAACCACCTTGGCAATCTAGATATGCCATTGGCTGCAACATGTTTTAAATGTAAATGTTTTAAATGTGGAGGAGACCATCCTATATCCACAATGAATTCCGCAGACACCCCAGAACATGCAACAAATAAAGTTTGGATTTTCTTCAGGTTGCACAAAGAATCAATCAAAAATTTCTCATAACTCTCATTCCATGTGGCAGTCAATGAAATGCTGAGCCTTCTCAGTTCAGTCAGCTTTCCTAGATCTTCAGCCACGTAGGGTGAGCTGCTGACACAGATGTGGTGCAGCACCTGTAAAGATTCCATGTTGCCAATCCCATCAGGAAATTTCACCAATGGTTCAATGTATAGGCAGACCAGATTTTTCAGCTGAACAATTGTTGCTGGCAGATCAGTTATGTCAGTTTGCTTCAAGTCCAGTGTCTGCAAATAACGTAGATTCCCAATTTCCTTTGGGAGGTTAGTAATACTTGTATTCCTTAGTCCAAGATACCTCAAATGAGACAAATTCCCAACACCAGCAATGTGATGATTGTCCACCCCACGACAATGTTCTAAATCCAAAACTCGCAATACTCGGAAGCTTGAAAGAGGCGGCATTAAGGTAATAGCACTAGGGAAGATAATAAGTGATCTCACATAGGACAAGTTCATGGTTTCCTGTTGTATGATGCTCTCTTTTCCACTGTTTTGCAGGGATAATCGGCGAATCTTCTCTGGAAGATTTGTGGGATGTTTTGCATCCAATGCATAGACAAAGTTTTCTTCTAATGACAAATATGTGATGAGATCAAGTATCATATCATGCACATGACAAGACCCTACCTCACCATTAGCATTCATGTATTCTGGTTGGACCATGCTTCTGTTAATCAGCTCAAATAAATAAGATTTTGCTAGTTTGTGTAAAACATATGTAGGTTTTCCATGGACAAAGCCTTCAGCGATCCACAATTGTTCCAACTGATAGACTGAAATACTGTAATCCTCAGGGAAAACACTTAGATAAAGCAAACAAGATTTTAAATGGGAGGGTAAATCATAATAACTAATAGATAATATCTGACGCATGTTTTCCATGTTGGTGCATTTTTCAAGTCCCGAGCCAATGGAACTGTGCACATTGTCCCATTCATTTATGTTTCTTGGTTTACACGCTAGTAGGCTTGCTATAGTAATGATAGCTAATGGCACCCCATCACACTTTTTTAAAATATTCTCAGATATTTCTTTCAGCTCCAGATGACAACAGTCCTCACAGCCAAATATTCTTTTGTAGAACAACTTCTTTGAGTCATCACGAGATAATGGTTTCAGTTTATGAATGGTACCATCAATACCAGAGCAGCATGATGCAGCAACATGAGCTATACGAGTTGTCGTGATTATTCTGCTAGCACAGTTGTTCTCAACCAATGCACATTTGATACGTTTCCACACTAGTTCATCCCATATATCATCAATTATAATGAAATACCTATGGTTTTAAAAGAGCAGTGTAATTAGTAGGGTTAGCCAAAACGAAGGAATTTCGGGAAAGAAAAAATATAAAAACTAAATAAAAACCAATCTTATAAGAGCAGAGTAGAACCAGGGATTCAAAGTAGGCACCAACAATTGGCACACAGCAAGGATCAATTGTTAAAAACTGAAAATGACTCACAGGCCTCTTTGCAACAATTATGTTGAAATTTGGTTCTTCAATACACTTCACAATTTAAGTCTAAACAAAATTAAAACTATATTATTTATTAAAAAAATAGACAAGCTAACAACAAACATAGAACGTTCAGAGCATTACCTCTTATCCTCGAGAAATTGTCTGATTTTGTTGATGAGTTCCTCAGCTTCCCATGTTTCCATGTTAGCATAACTTTGTTCACTGACTTGACGAAGTATGCTGCTTAGAATTCTCTTCAAATCAGGCTTGAAGGACACTGGAACAAAAGCAAAGCATTCAAATTGTGTTTTAAGATCTTGATACAACACATTAGCAAGCGTCGTTTTCCCCAATCCACCAACTCCAAAAATGGAGATCACTTTCAGTTGACTAGACATGCCTGGCTCCATCAGCAATTTGCCTACTTCTTCTCTTGGGCCACTCATTGCGACAAGTTGTGTTGGATCCTCATAGATACCATGCAAGCGAGGGTCAATAGCTGTAGCGGTCGGTTGGCCAACGACACTGTCAACCTTATACCTATCACGGCGCTCAGCTGCCTCCTTCACAAGAGGCTTAACGGCTTTGATATCTGTGGCTATCTGATGGTGAATCTTGGCCCTTGTCAGCAACCTCAAGCTCCTGTCAATGAAACCTCTGAATCCATGCAGTTTTGCTGACATATGCGTGTCCATGAATGTGTCGATGCTGTCCTCGATGTCATAGGACAGCTCTCTCACATCCCTTGCCCAAATCCTAATCTGGTTGTCGACTACCGGCGCCTCGGACAGCCTCTCAAGGGCAGCCTGCATGCTCTCCAACTCGGCTTTGAGGAACATGATCTCGCCCCTTAGACCCTTCTGAAGCTTGTACTCATCCGTCAGCAGTTTTGCCAGCTTGGAGAGGAGGGTCGTCGTGACCCCCGTCATGAGGTGCGCCACGACCACCATCTCGCCCACAGCGGCGAATCCTCTCCTTCGAACTCACCGCTGCTCAGGTGACTGCACTACAAGGGCGTTGCTGCCTGGATCTTCATTCAACGCGATGGATTTTCCTGCAGGATGCGGATCAATTGATGAGACGAAGCCACCCAATATCAAACCGAACAAGTGGAACAACTGATGGACGGCGCGCAACCAGGGAAGAGGGAGAAAAAAAAATCGAACAAGGCCGAGAAATCTCGCCCTTGCAGCGATTCTCGAAGAACTCTGGATGGATCAATTGGTTGTGATGCCCGAAGAACACGTCCGGGCAGAACAGATAATCAGGAATGGAATCGAAACCGAGAGATCGACATGGAGGCACCGGACCAGCGCTCCGCGCCTCGGCTCCGCCGGCGCGGCGGCGGAGGCGGCGGCGGCCAAGTCCCTCCGCGGCTTCTCCGAGGGAAACCTCCGTAGAGGGCCTGGCGTTGGCGGAATGGCGGTCTCGAGTCGAGAGGGGCATGGCTGCTTCGGGTGCCGTCCGAGGGGAGACGACGAACAACAGAGTTGACTTGGAGAAAAAAAAAACGTGTGGGTCCCACTCCCGAAGCTGACGTTAGACAAAAAAAAAAGAAGGAAATTGCTCTCCATCATCCATCCGGCTTAGGTTGCAGGTTGGATATTCTTCATAGACTATTTTTTAGAAAGAAATTCTAGTATTTTAAGATGCTTCAACAAAATTTCTTCGGAAACGCTTGAGCCCCGAAGGCCGGCGCGTCCGACCACGCGAAAGGCGCAGGGAACACTGTGCCGGCATGCCGGGTGGATCCCACATCATTTTTTTTCCTTTTGGTGACCATAATTTTTGACTGGGTACTCTAACCCACAAACCGTTTGCGCCAATGTGTTCCTCGTATTTTATGAACAAAATAAGATATATGTTGCCATATAACTCTTCAAACTTACCTGATGAAACTTGGGTTTCGTCTACTGAAACTTCGATTTTATACTCGTTAAACTTATCGAACTGTCAAGTTTCATCAGGTTTAATGCAAGATTCATCAAGTTTCAACAGGTCTCATTCAAGTTTCTTCAAGTTTCATTAGGTCAATTCAAGTTTCAACAGGTTTCATCCAAATTTAGGTTACATCGAAGTTTCATCAGATTTCATCAACACACGGCCAAGTTTCGTCAGCACACGGCCTACTTTCGCTAGTATAGGTTTAAGTTTCATAAGTGCCTTCTCCTAGGTTCACATCAAAAAAATAAAAAAAAAGTGAAAAAATCAAAAAATTAAAAATATTTAAAATGGGTTCATCTCGATTTTAGAAGAATTATGAAATTTATTTCACACATTTTGAACACTTTTGAATTTTATACAAAATCAGAAGTTTAATTGAAAAATTTGATCAACTGCATTAGCTAACAACTCCACTGGTGTCTTATGCATGCGGGAGCGCGGGCGCGTTGGAGGTGTGCGGTGTCAGCGATCGGACGGACGGCGCTGGTCCGGCGCGCGTCCGTCTAAACGTCCGACGCCTAGCGCTGCCCAAATTTCTTTTCAATTCTTTCTATAATAAATTTCTTTCTGCATGGCCTTCTGAAGGAAATTCTCTCCCTATTTTTTCGCAAATTTCTTCGAAAGGGATGTTGTTGGAGACACCGGGAAATTAAGGAAAAAAATATGGGGGAAGAGAATGGGAAAAGAAATGTAATGAAGGGAAAATGGCTGGAGATGGTCCAAGACCATCTCCAAGAGCATTCGTTCAGGAGTCATTTTCACTTCGCGAAGAAATCCTGATCGAGGTTCTCCAATTGAACTTCTTTATGGTTTTCTTTGGAAGGAATTTCTTCGTGCATTCCCTTCAGAATGAAATTATTTCTCTGTTTTTTCGTAAATTATATTCGAATGGATGCTATTGAATATGGTAGGGAATGAAGGGAAAAATGTGGGGGAAAAGAATGGAGAAGGGAATGGAATAAAGGAAAAGTGGTTGGAAGTGGTCTAAAGTCAATTTCTTCCCTGCACTTTAAACTTTTATTAGGAAATTATTTAACATTGTTTGGTTATCATCAACTCATGATAGCACATGAAATAGGACAACAAGGGGGTGTTTGGTTCGAAGTTGGATGGAACAAAATAAATAAATAAGATGAGATGAAATAGAATGGAACAAAAGTTGCATGAGGATAGCTCAACCAAAACACATGAACCACGACATGTAACATAAACAAAGAATATTTATTAAATCCGAACCATGTTGTATCATCTCATCGCCACTTCGTCTCACCAACAAAACACATCTGTAAAAAACCATACTATTCCATCGAACTAATCAAACGCCTAAACCATGGTCTTCGTCTCACCAACAAAACACATCCGTAAAAAACCATACTATTCCATCGAACTAATCAAACACCTAAACCATAGTCCATACCAAACAACCTTATTACATAAACCAATCACACCTTGAAACTTTTATTGGAATAAATTGGCAAAAACTGTTACTCGTAGAACATTGTATAAGAACCATCCGTCTAGAAAACTCATATCAGAGGATAAACTTGTTTAGGAAGCATGGAGCGCTATCGGTCTATATTTGTTAAAGACTAGATAGAATTCTAAAATCGGGCTTGATAAAATCCGGTGCCCGCCGGGCGCTTGCAGACGAGTGGGCCTGAATAGTATTAAACATGGCCTGACAATCAGCCAGCCTCCGAGACGACTTTGGAAACTCCGAGATAACATCCGAAAAGTTTCCCTACAAACCGAAGCATCAACACACAATCAAAGGACCTCGAATTACCGGCCCGGACGATTAAAGATGGCTTGCCACAAGGCCCCCAAGAATGATATCCAAGCACAGCAAGAGCAAGAGCGCAAGATACACATGCCTACAACTACAAGCGCTCTGCTTACGAAGATGATGGTATTGGCGTGCTGCGCGGCCAGCGTGACGAAGAAAATTGCATGCGTCGCACAAGGCATCCATGGGCCACAATGGTCAACTTTTTTTTTTTAAGAAACGGCAGGAGAACTACCTTATGTTAATTCAGTACGAAAATTACATAGAGTTAAAGGGGAGGTTTAGGCGCAATCCCCCTGTACACGCGCTACAAGTGAGCTAGCTTATTGCAAAATGAGTGCCTGCTGCTCCCAAAGGCGCAAGACCTATAGGAGCAAATCGAAGAAGGACATTGAAATACCCATTTTATAATTTCTCGATTCAAATGATTGAAATATTGCATCTCCTACATTGCAACTCCAAATCAAGCTATTTAAATTTCTAAATTTATAAAAGACCATGTTCTGCTTGTTGTCAAAATTGTATAATTGTAAATAATTTTATGTATTATACAATTTTTTTGCTCCCATTTTCAAGAGATATGGTTTCATTAATTTTAAAATGAAATGTACATTACAAACTTTTCAAATTTTACATGGAGTAAGCATAGTTTTCCAAACCTAGAGACATTTTTCTCATAGTTTTATGAATTTTCTACTTTTTATAATTTTTTATATTTTCAATGCATTAAAAAAAAAGGGCATAATTGTCCTTTTCCAACTTCGTCTCGGGTGGATAGATGAGCGTTCGCATTGAGGGGGATGAGTTTCAAAGGTGATAAGTAAGGGAAGAAGAAGTTTCAATGGCAATGCTAAGGTAATCAAAATTTGGATGTGTAGGGTTCAATCAGGGTATGGGGTATATATTGTTTGGTAGCAATTTTTGAGAAAATTGATTATATGCCACTCTAGAGAGTAGCCTTTAATAATACTCCTATGTCACTCGAAAGCATGGTTCATGAAGACACTCAGCGCTAGTCGGGTAGCGAACTAGAGACTTTCCATTAGTCAGGATTAATCCAGAAATGATTGGAACTAACAAGAATTAATTAGGAATAATCGTTAATCGCTCATCGGAGAAGGACTACTGACTCTAGATTAATCAGGGATAAATTTGGATTTTAGAACAGTGCACCAAAGACTAGCCTTGATTACTTGCCACTCCAAAGGCTAGCCACTTGATTATTTGCTATTTTTTATCAAATGAAGTTCTTATTCCATTTCTAATAATCTATACCCATTAAAGATGACCATAATACCCTAATTTTATTTGCTTACCAATATTAACCATCTCTCAATCTGTTTCCGGCACGTTACATCCACCAAACCCTAGCAATGACAGCGCCTCACCCGCTGTCGTCCACTGCCTGGTTTCCATGCCAACCTCCACCTCCCAGCGTTGCCGAATAGATGGACGCTAGTTACTATAACTACTACATACTAGATGATGGTTGCACGTACTATCAATTAAGAAGTTGATTTATTTGCAGCTCTGTTCGCTGGGACTCAAGCTATCTCCAAATGCTAGCTCTAAATTGAAAATCCTATATATCCACTATTCATCTACTATTCACACCCATTTATACTATTCATCCATATTTTTCTCTCTCATATTTACCCGCTACAATGTTTAGGATATACTACAATATTGGGATAGGTCTAGCATTAGGGATACCATCATGTGCTTGATTATCAAATCACTAATGTACATATATATACCAGGTTCCAGCTACAAAAAGAAACGATGAAAGACTCAATGGCCCAAACCATTGAGAAACAAGGGAAAACCGTTGAGACAAGTCATTCTCAACGGCCAACCATCGAGACAAAGCGATCGAGAGAAAAAAGGTTATCTCGATGGTTTAGATGTCAAGAAAGATACTCTTAATGTCTAAATGGAGAATGGTCGAGACAACGTGCCCTATTGCATTTGGGGTTAGACGGAGTTCTCTTGACGACTACTCCTACGTGCAAGCACGCTACAAGGGCGATATAGGGGGATAGGCCCTTGATGGGGGGAGAGACGAGCTGTTGTCGAAGCCACTGCCTATGAGATTTAGATCTCAATTTTTACTTCATTGCTTGGATCATCATAAAGGATACATGACCCTCCCTTTTATAGGGAGTACTGACTTGAACCCTAAAGAAAAGACCGACTTGAACTCTAAGAAACTAATCCCTAATAGATATAAACATATCAAAGAATAACCATAGCCTGGGGCCACATGCTACAGTACTCGTGGGTACTGTTGACACGTGCTCCTGCACCCACAGTATTTTTTATGTCCCGTTTGGGCCCTATTGGGCCTGCCCATAACATTACTCCCCCTTCAAATCAACCTTGCCCTCAAGGTTGAAGCCTAGGAGATCTCGACGGCGTAGACTTGCACGATGATGCCCATGAGCTTGACGTCGCCGACGTTGAAGACGAAGTGCGTCATGATGAGCTCGACGTAGCCGTGTGGGCATAGCATGTCCGCTACCCATCTGCCACTGAAGATGGAGGCATCGTGGTCGCCGACTGTTTGTTGGGCATGGAGAAGGACGTGGAGTGACGTTGGGTAGGATTTTATGACATCGTTCCGCTGAGACCTTCATCACCTTAGGAGCCCTCAATTGAGAGACGCGCGAACCATGGATGTCATCCATGTTGACCTTGATCACCTTATCGACCTTCACACTATGATGTGGATGCTCTGCCTTATCGACCTTTGTGATCTTTAGTTGTTCATCAATTTTTTCTGTGTCAATGTGTATGACATCAATGCAGTTCTCCTCAAGCTTCTTGTCGAGCAACACCTCACTGAGCTTTGTGGCGATGATAACGTTGACATCAACATCAGTGATGGCCCCTGTGTTGCCGCCAGCGTTGGCGTCAGCGTTGATAGGGTTCGCCTTGCAAAGCTTAACAACAGCATTGGATGTTGATGTGGTCGGCAATGTCGTTGGTGCTGCGGAGAATGTCTTCATTCCATGTAGGACCTTTCGCATGCTATCGATCTTGTCGATGATGCACTGGCAAAGGTTAAGAACGAGACCCTCATCTGGCTTGTTCTCTTCGCTCGTCTGCCTATCGTAGGAGATGCGATGGTGGTCAAATGCCAGTCGGTGTCGGCTAGGTGGCCTGAGCCACCTTCGTGGTCCGAGCATCTTCCCTGCGCTCTGCCTCACGTGCCAAGTATACCGCATCTTTAAGGACACGCGGCCTACCAGGACGAACCTTTGCCGTCGATATCACAGGTAGACCCACGATGAAGGCATCAATCTCGTCTTCTCTCCTCAGCCGCTGGAACTCGCGTGTGTAGTCGATGACACGGCCTTCACCTTGTTTTAGATCCACGAGGTCACCAATGGAAACCCTCTTGGAATTCTTATCGAGTCCACACTCCTCGCGGAGCCGCTCGTAGTAGAGGCACGAACGGGGTGGATCGAAAGCACGCCGCTCCTCGTCGATCCGCCGATGGTAGCGGTCAATTGGCCGCTCTTCTTGGCATCGCTGATGGAAGGAACGTTGGTCGTCGTTGTAGTACCAGGAGCGGAACACCATCCCGATGGGCTGTCCGGCTCTGATACCAATTGTTACGTGGAAGCACACAACAAGGACGATATAAAGGGATACGGCCCTTGACGCAGGCGAGACGATATGTTATCGAAGCTACTGCCTTTGGCTGTTATAGGAGCCACCGCATATGGGATTAAATCTCAATTCTTACTTCATTGCTTGGATCATCATAAAGGATACATTACCCTCTCTTTTATAGGGAGTACTGACTTGAACCCTAAGGAAAAGACTGACTTGAACTCTAAGAAAGGAATTACTTGAACTCTAAGAAATTAATCCCTAATAGATGGAAACATATCCTAAAATAACCGTAGCTTGAGGCCACGTGCTACAATACTCGCAGGTATTGTTCACACGTGCTACTGTACCCGTGGTACTTTTTATGTCCTTCTTGGGCCCTATTGGGCCTGCCCATAACAACTACCGTTAGAGCCGTCGAGGGAGATGGTGGTAGGCCCGCATGCTCTGGTCGTGGAGATGATTGTTTCTCTCGACGGCCCACTGGAGCAGGCCAAGATAAATAACAATAGTCCCACCCGTGTAGGTGCAAAGAGCACCAACCCTTGACGTCTAAATGTAGCCATCGAGAGATATTGGTCACCCAACACCATAGCACCGTAGCGGGGATTTCATGCCCCTATGTGTTGATGATACTAATATGGCATAGCGGTTAGCGATGCTAGAACTCACCTGTGCGGTTGAGGGTTTGAGTTCGCACCCTACTACGCCATTTTTTCATAATTATCTCTCTCGTCGGTTTTGGCATTGAGTTGTCGAGAGAGACTAATTAAAAGGACTTGCAGCTAAACCCATTAACGGGTTGTCTCAGCCATCTAACGGTGGGCCATTGATAGAAGGTCATGGCATTACTTTTCGGCTTGCGCGTAGGGTGACAATGAACAAAGGGACTCAACGGCTCCATTGGGAAAGGTTCATGACTCGATGGTCATTTCGAAGCCATCAATAATATGTGATTGTACTTGACAGTCATTTCCTAACTGTTGAGATGTAATGTAGCAATCGGAACTCCTGTCGTTTCTTGTAGCGTAGATATATGATTGATTTAGTAGATCGGTTATTTCATTGAAAAAGGTATGATTGATATAAGGCTAGTAAGAAAATAAAAGTGGGGCAATATGGTCATTTTCTAATGGTTATAGGTTATTAGACAATAGAGAAATACTTTTAATTAGCTAAAGGAGCAAATAATCAGGTTACCGTCTTTGGAGTGGTAAATAGTCAAGGTTGATATCTGGAGTGGCATATAATCAACACCACTCTTTCCAAAAGGTTTTGCAAGCCTGATTAATATTGGTGTCTAGACCCACCTAGGTGCTAGGTGGTTGTTTCCTTTCCCACTTTGATCGTAGACTGTCCTACGCGTAGTCTATTTAGATGTTGATTAATGGAGTGACTTGATTATATAGGATACGTTTTTTTGAGAAATAAATTATTTATTCTCAAACATCTTAAATATAGAATATATAAATACGTACACGCATTAGTGTCCAAACCATTGTCCATGTGTAAATCAGTTTGGCAGTGTCGGCCCACCCCAGACGGGCCTTGGGCCGGATCCGTACCGGCTTGCCGGGCGTAGAAAGAGCCCAGAAGGCCATCCCTGGCCGTAACAAGGGAGACGTCTAGCCTGCTGGGGCCATCCCAGGGCTTGACTAAGATAACCATGCCTCCCTCAAACCCAACCAGGAGTGTGGCGCACCTCCCGGGCTATCCCTAGCCCGGGAGAGCCCCGCGGATAGCTCGCCTGTCCGCTAGACAGGTGGCGGCAGCTGTCGTGCCCCACCACGCTTTCCTCGGCCTTGACCGAGAGGACTGTACCTCCCCGGGGTATTGATGGCCCGGGGAGAGCCGCGCGGGCAGTTCGCCATGCTGTTTGTCCCTTGGGCAGATGGCAACAACTGCCGCGCTCCATGACGCCCCCAACGGGTGGCGAGAAGCTGGCTCCGACCAGTCAATGCCATATAGGGGATAAAGGGAAAGTGCTTTCTCCCTGTGCAGGCTGCTTCCCCGTATCGGCACACCGAGACGAACACGTGTCTAGTACTGACCAGACAAGCTTCTCTTTGCTGGTCACAGATAGGACGGAGCTCGAAAACGAAACAAGGGCACCGCCACTAAAGATGGTCAAAGCATGGATAGGCGCGGGGCCCGCTGTATCAGCTCCGAGCAGCCCACCGCGCCTATAAAAGGAGAAGCTTGCCCAGCATAACGACCAAGTCTAGGAGGGCAAGCAACACGAGCATCTGAAGCTTCCTTAGCAGTAGCGGCAGTCGTAGCAGAGTCACCTCAGTGTCCGAAACTCTCCTGTAAGCTCAGGGCCGGCGCCTCCTAGCCTGGTCTCGGCGCCCCTATACTGTTTCTACCAGATTATCAACGAGTGCTGGAGTAGAGCTATTATCCGGCAGTGGGGGCTCGAAACAGGGTAAAAACACATGTCTCGCACGGTTTGTATTTCCTTCGCCTCACTTCTCATCCCCTCTTAATCTCACCATACGACGGATCTGTACCGGATCTCAGATCGCACCAGGCACAGTCCGGAAAGACCGCGTGGCCAGAGCCCCCGCGAGCTCGGCTGCCGCCCCGGGCTGCTGGGAAGGGTTGTCGTTGGGCCTCATTCCAACCACAAATTCGTCTGCCGGTCCGTGGACCCGTGGCCCGCAGTTGGCGTGTTTCCCAGACACCGACAGGCGGTGCCGTTCAAACTGTCCCTTCCCGCCTATGTAGTGTGTAGCGCCTAGGATAACCCACACTATTAGAAAAAAAATATTTGCATTAGTCGTTTAGCACAAGGGTACTAGCTAATTGGTGAATAGGTAGAGTATAATCCCTCCTAGACAGAAAAACAAATAGATAGACAACTGAAGGGGAAGCCCAGGCCTAGTGCCCAGGCGCCTCCTAGGTGGGCAAAAGTAGCAACCTAGGGCAACATATATAGGCGCCAAGCATCACGATCTCCCTTTCTCTCTTAGATGGTACGTAGCATCCAATGGTAGAGCATGGGTTGAATTGTGATGGACAATTCTAGCATTTCATTATTTTCATATTATGCAAGTGAGAAAGATTACCACCGTGTACTACACCTTATTTGGGATGTCTCTATGAATGTAAAGGGTTTCCCTCGAATAGAAATTATATGGTGCCAAATGCCACGGTGGTTCCCGGAGAGAGATAGGGAGAGTATGGGAGGAGATATATAGAGAGATAGACACATCATCGGGTGCCACAAGGGCTTGTGTGGCACGAGGTGCCATATAATTTCTTTTGGTTTCCCCAAGCAGCCATAGAGTGAGCAGCTGAGCATTAACATAAGTTAGGCGCTGGCTCCTTCTCTGAACATGCATGTAAACCCAACATGCATGCATTAGATTAATTAACACACATTTTCTTGGGGATTGTTTTGGGAGATCATCAAGTAGAGTGCACGAAATTCACGATCTTTGAGAACCAATATATTAAAATTCAAGACACTGATGGAATATGTGTAAATACTGATAAGCGATTCAAATGCAAGAAATTACAATCACGGAAGACCGTGTGGCGGTGATCCAGCAGCCAAAACGTTCGCCTAATATGTTCATGCAATTCATCCATGGAAACAAATGAACTAATTGATCACAACCAAGAAATTGGTCCATCGATTAAACTGAAGCAAGGATCGCTGCATATAAACTCGGGGGAAGAAATGGGAGATTGCGGCGTACGTAGTACGTAGTACGTACCAGCCTGTCTCTGGTCTTGAACTTGAGCTCCCGGACGCTCGTGATCTGCCTGAAGGTGTCAGTGAAGTCTTGGCTCCCGAGGAGGGGGTCGATGCAGATGTCCGCCGTCTCCAGCAGCGGGAGCTCCTCCCGGATCCGGCCCTCGCTGTCGATGCTCATGTGCAGCTTAAGGCGAGGTTGACCCGCTGGAGGTGGAGGGCGGCGAGGTCGGGGAAGCCACGGAAGCCCCGCGGCGCGCGCGGGATCTCGCAGTGGAAGAGGCGGAGACGGGCGAGCTCGGCGCAGGAGAATATGGCCGGGCCGAGCGCCCGCACGCGCTTGTTGCCCAGGGCGTGGAGCCAGTGGGCGGCGCGGTGGGAGTGGCGGCGGCGGACGCTCATGATGAAGCCGCCGACGGGGGCGGCGCAGCGGGCGAGGAGGTCGGAGACGGCGGCAGACTCTATACACAGCACGCTATTAGCGACGGACACGTAGCGACTGACTATGCGTCGGTACGAATTAGCGACGGACTGCACGACAGGAATAACGGTATTAGGGTCGGATAGTCTGTCGGTAGTAATAGCCATTTTTAGCATCTGACTTGAAGTTGGTAAAATCATTTTTTCCATCTTTATGTCCGTCGGAACTGTTCATCTGTACATGTGTACTGGCCTGGGCCGACTGTTCATCTACAAGCCTAAGTCCCAA
>SPJY01034214.1:1306658-1338214 GCA_005191435.1 Raddia distichophylla | reverse complement strand
GGCCGGGCGCGGCCTTCTAGGGCGCTGCCATGGCGCGGCCGGCGAGGCCCGCTGCAAAAATATGCGGGCGCAGCCGGCGGCGACGCAGCGTTCAATTCTTCCCAGATCTCAAAAGGCCGGGGTTTCGATTCAATGGATCTGCTAGATCCTTGCAAGATTTCAACAGATTCAAGCGCGGAACCGTGGCAAAAACCATTCTGTACCTTCGATGCTTGCGGCAAAGACGGGATGCGCGAACTATCGCGTAGGATAGATCAACGGGTCCCAACTAGTCCGACGGAGGGGATGAAGATGCGTTGCTTGTTCGTCGGCGACCGATCTCCGGCGTCGTTCGTCAGAGCTTCGTGCTGATAACGTGTTAGACAACCACGCTACCGGTGTAGTCCGAGGTTGCCTAACAGTACGTAGATCATAGACGACGAAGAATCAATCAGAGATGAACACGAAGGTTTAGGAGAGGAAGTATTCTTTATTGCTATTCTCTTGTGTGTACAATAGATTGAAACCTCTCCTATTTATGCTTGGTGCTAGGGTTTCGGCTGGTGCATACAAGTGGGACCCACCCCTAAGCCGTGTCGGGCCCAAGGCTAGCTCGAGCCAGGCGTGGTTCCTCAACATTATTAAAGAAATTCTAATATTTTAAGTAGCTCCAACAAAATTTCTTTACAGTTCTTTCTATAAGAAATTTCTTTCTGCATGGCCTTCTGTAGGAAAATCTCTCTCTGTTTTTTTCGCAAATTTTTTCGAAAGAGATGACGTTTGAGATGGCGGGAAATTAAGGAAAAAATTGGGGGAAGAGAACGGGGAAACAAATGTAATGAAGGGAAAATGGTTGGAGATGGTCCAAGATTCTCTCCCTGTGCGTTTGTTTATGGGTCATTTTCATTTCGCCAAGAAATCCTGATGGAGATTCTCCAATTGAACTTCTTTATGGTTTTTTCTGAAGGAATTTCTTCATGCATTCCCTTCAGAATGAAATTCTTTCTCTGTTTTCTTCGTAAATTATATTCAAATGGATGTTGTTGAATTTGGTAAGGAATGAAGGGAAAGAATATGGGGAAAAGAATGGAGAAGGGAATGGAATAAAAGAAAATGGTTGGAAGTGGTCTAAAGTCAATTTCTTCCCTGCACTTTAAACTTTTGTTAGGAATTTATTTAGCATTGTTTGGTTATCATAAACTCATGAGAGCACATGAAATAGGACATCAAGGGGGTGTTCGGTTCGAAGTTAGATGGAACAAAACAAAATAAGATGAGATGAAATAGAATGGAACAAAAGCTACATGAGGATAGTTCAACCAAAATGCATGAACCACGACATGTAACATCTCATCGCCACTTCGTCTCACCAACAAAACACATCTGTAAAAAACCATACTATTCCATCGAACTAATCAAACACCTAAACCATGGTCCATACCAAACAACCTTATTACATAAACCAAACATAACTTGAAACTTTTATTGGAATAAAATGGCAAAAACTGTTAGTCGTAGAACATTGTATAAGAACCATCCATCCAGAAAACTCATATCAGAGGATAAACTTGTTTGGGAAGCGTGGAGCGCTATCGGTCTATACTTGTTAAAGACTAGATAGAATTCTAAAAACGGGCTTGCTAAAATCCGGTGCCCGCCGGGCGCTTGCAGACAAGTGGGCCTGAATGGTATTAAAACATGGCCTCACAATCAGCCAGCCTCCGAGACGACTTTGGAAACTCCGGGATGACATCCGAACAGTTCCCCTACAAACCAAAGCATCAACACACAATCAAAGGATCTAGAATTACCAGCCCGGATGATTAAAGATGGCTTGCCACAAGGCCCCCAAGAATGATATCCAAGCACAGCAAGAGCAAGAGCGCAAGATACACATACCTACAACTACAAGCGCTCTGCCTACGAAGACGATGGTATTGGCGTGCTGCGCGGCCAGCGTCGCACAAGGCATCCATGGCCCACGATGGTCAACTTTTTTTTTAAGAAAAGGCAGATAGATTATTACAAAACAGGTGCCTGCTGCCCCCAAAGGCGCAGAATCTATGGTAGCAAATCGAAGAAGCACATCGGCTGCAGCTCCTTCGAGTTGAAAATTCGATTGTTCCTTTCAGTCCATAGATGACATAAGGTTGCTAGCACGACGGATCATAGACCCGGAAAAAGGTTGGGTTACAGGATTTACTCGGCCCACCAGGCGCTGAGATCAGTGTGTGTCCACGCGGAGCGAAGAAGGCGTGGGGCGTTGAGCCAGAAAGCCAGTAGGTCCCAAATGTGGAGGAGAAGGGGCACTCAAGAGGTGTTCCGGGGTCTACAGGCATCTGAGGAAAAGGGCGCAAAAGTCTTCAGCTCAAGCACTCCAAGCCCCCAAGGGTAACCGAGGAGCAAACGAGTTTCCAGTTGACACGACACCCGCCCACCGCAACATTGATTTCTTCGTGCCAAAGCTAGGCGCAACATAGTTTGTTTATCATCTGAAGGACCAAGGTAGGCAGGAGATCACTGAAAGGGTGTAGGAAGGTAGGGCCGAGAGAACTGACTTGAGCAGGGTGATTCTACCCCTTTTGGCATCATTTGCCCCCGCCAGCCTGCCGGGCGTCCAATCATCTTGTCAATTAGAGGTTGGAAGTGGACGTGCTTTAGCTTCTTTATGACGAGTGGGAGGCCTAGGTACATGAAGGGGAAGGACGTTCGTTGCACGAGTAGGTCGGTGAGAATGTCGTCGAGGTCAAGCCCCACACAAGCGATGGGCATGACCTAACTCTTTTTGAAGTTGGTGCAGAGGCCAGAGATGCAAGATTTGGGCCAGCGCCAAGATCTCTTCCTTTATCGGCGCCACAAAGATTGCAGCATCATCGACGTAGAAAAAGATGCGTAGGTTGGCCGAGATGCCTCAAAGTGGAGAAAGGACCTCCCTCCTCGGTGGCGATGTGCAGAAGGTGTTGCAAGGGTTCAATTGCAAGGTTGATTAGGAAGGGGGACAACAAGTCCCCCTGGCAGAGCCCTTTATGGTGGATGATGAAATGACCTAGGGAGCCGTTTAGTAGGATTTGGGAGGAGGAGGACCGAAGAGAGGAGGCGATCCAAATCCTCCACTTATCGCCAAAGCTGCGGGCGCGAAGGTTGTCTAGAAGGTAGGGTCAAAAAACTGAGTCAAAGGCTTTTTGGAGGTCCAGCATCAGCAGGAGGGCCAGCGTGCCGGATCTGCAGAGAAGTTTGGATTTGCTCTAAACAAAAAGGAAGTTATCTTGGATGTGGAGTTTTTTTTATGAAGGCACTCTGACATGGTGAGATGAGCTCATCTGTGAAACCGGCTAGGCGAGTGGAAAGAATTTTAGTGAAAAGCTTCCCAAAACTGTGGATAAGGCTGATGGGTCGATAGTCTGAGGCTGAGATGAGGTATTTTTTTTCTTCGGGATGAGGACAATCGTGGTAGAGTTGAGACTTTGAGGTGTAGTGCGACCGTGAATGAAAAGGCATTGCAAGGCCGCAAGAAAATTGAAACAGATGAAATCCCAACATAGCTTGAAGAACACCCAAGTGAGATTGCTCTAGTAGAAGGTGAAAGAGTCGGGTGAGGTAGCATACGACGCCCCGAAGATGGAGCTAAAATAATGATGTAGGGAGTCAGCCATCTCGTCTGGTCGGTCAAGGGCCCACAATCAGTGAGAAGGGTGTGGATGTAATTTCTGCGGCACCGCGAGTTTGCATAAATGAGGAAGTATCTTATGTTGTCATCCTCGAGCTTAAGCCAGTTGAGCCTTAAGCGTTGTTTCCAACATATTTTCTCAATAGCTACCAGGCACAGATTACGGACCTTGAGCACCCGCCGTAGTGAGATTTCCTTAGGAGAGAGCGGGCGATTCTCCATGGCCATGTCGAGTAGGCGAATTACTTCGGAAGCAATGGAGAGCTGGAGCTTGGTGTCGCCGATGTTGTTACGTTGCCATGTTTGCAGAGGTGCAGCGGTGAGGCGAAGCTTGATCCGCAGGATCTGGGGGTTCGGTGGACGTGGGGGGAGGGGAGCTTTCGCACCATGCTTGTTTGGCCACCTTAAGAAAGCCCGGCATTTTGGTACAGAAATTCTAAAAGTGGAAACACCTTGGCGACTGCCGAAAGGAGCTCACGAAGAGCAACAACGGGCAGTGGTCGGAGGCCGACGAAAAGAGTGGGGTGAGAGAGGAGGCCGGGAAGGCCGTCTCCCAAGTAGGGGTACAGAACATTCGGTCAAGCCTAACCAACATTGGATTGGCTTGCTCGTTGCTCCATGTGATCTGCCTGTCGAAAAGGTGAAGCTCGCGGAGATGACAATTATCTAAGGTGCTCTGGATTAGCTTCATAAGTCGGCGGTTAAGGTTAAGGTTGTTCTTGTCGTAAGCCTTGTAGATAAGATTGAAGTCACCCATGATCAACCAAGGTTCCTGAACAGTGTTGGCGATGGTTTGGAGCTCATTGAAAAAGGCTTCTTTCTCTGAATCAGACTGAGAGGGGCCATAGACATTGGTGACGACCGAAGATTGGCTCGAGTGGGTGCAGGTGACCTTGGCAGTGATGGAGTTCTGCAGGAGCAGAGCACCGGTCATTGAGATGGAGCTGTCATCCCAAAGCAGGAGAAGGCCCCCCAGGTCCCGATGCCCGGGAGCTGAATGGAGCCGTGAAGCTTATGAGCACTGAGCTCCCCGAGGATCGAAGCCCCAGAGGGAGGGAGCTTGGTTTCTTGAAAGGCCAGAATAGATGGGCTATGAGAGCAGACGAGGTTGGCGATGACGTCCCGCTTGGCAACGGAGTTGAGACCACGGATATTATAGGAGACGATCTTTATTGTGAAACTAGGTGAAACAACAAACCGAGCCAGCCAGCGAGGCCTAAGCGGGTATCTCCTCGATAATGGACAAACCCACAGCAGGCAGGTCTAGGGTCTGCCTGTCAAGACCTCACAAGTCGGACTCGGCACTGATGGCAAAGGCATCCATGGGCGAAGTGAAAAGGGCGGTGAACTGTGAGGCGAGGTCATCCACGTTGCCCAAGTCTGCGGGACCTGCCCTAGTTTTCGCGCTAGGACAACCTATGGTCTATGGATAGAAGGGACTGTAGAGGCACCGGGGGGAAGCGGTGGCGTGCCGGAGGAGGTGATGCGGGAGCTGGGTCGAGTGCTAGACCACGTGCACCGCAGTCACGACCTCGTCTAGGCCAAGGCCTAGGCATCGGCGTAGACTCAAGGAGGGGATGCTAGCACGGCATGGATACTCCGGCGAGGAGCGCGTAGTCCTTGGACAGAGGTGGCGGGATAGGAAGGTTAGTCTCAATAAGCATTTAATCTGCCGAGGAGTGAAAAAGATGGACATCGGGGGCATTCACCATGTCCGGCTCGGGAAACGAGGAGAGTAGCAACGGTGAGCACAAAGATGAGAGGCAGCGTCTCCCCGGCCAGAGTGGCGCAGAGCTGGCGCGGTGAGGTGAGGGGTGCGTAGCGGGGGAAGCAATGGCGAAGGTGGCTTGGAACACGTTGGCGAGGTGCTGCGGGGCACGCATGACAAGGCGAAGGAAGGGCAAGATCTAGTGGCGACCGCATGCGGAGAGCTCGACATAGTAGGGAGCGCGGACTGCGGTGAGGTCACGCGGCAGCATGGGGAGTGGGATCACCACGGCGGCGGAGAGCGAGAGCGGGCGGGCTCCGTAGCGACGAGGGAGCTGGGAGTGGCAACTCCTGAAGTAGGTGTAGCAGCAACGATGGGGGAGCCGGGTGCACCAACCCCCAAGCAAGGCACAGCGGCCTTCCGGGAGCGTGGCGAGCGGCTACAGCGTCAGCACGAGGCAGCCGAGAGGCGCATACAGTTGGCGATTCTTACGCTATTAGAAATAATCCGCAAGTGGATGAATATCGCTTGTAGTTTTCACTCAGGATAATTACAGAGTATCGAATCCACAGGGAACGAGGAAGAAGGATAATTCTAATATCGATATTATTTAATATACCAGCCAGCTTGTTAACGGGGGTAAGGGTAAGATAATATAATATAATAAGATAATAATAAGACTGGTGACACACACAAAGGAATATAAAATGATAAGCTAGGCAGATAGTTGGGAGGACAACGAGAAGAGTATAAAGTTTCTTAATAGTGCAATCAATTATCAGGTGATTATGACAAGTACACTTCGTCAGACTAGGAGATTATGACATGACATGGAAAGTTGATAAACCGGTTTGTATGGAATCAAGCCGTATGGCATCTAAGAAAAGAGCTTCCATCGCAAGTGAAAGTAGTAAAAGAATATCCGAAGGGCTTCCTGGGGTTCCACAAGATAGAGGTGAAGACATGGAATTTGCTATAGAGTCAGTGCCGGGAACAGCCCCAATCTATAAATCTTATTATCGGATGAATCCTAGAGTTAGCAGAATTGAAGCGATAGCTAGAAGAGCTGCCAAGCCAAGGATTGATTCGACCAAGTTCATCTAGCTAGGGATCACCAGCTATGTTTGTCGATAAGAAGGACGGAAGTCAAAGACTAGTGGTGGATTATCGAGCTCTGAATGTGTTGACACAAAAACGAGGGTTTCTGCGAACACACGTGCAGAAGCGTCGATTCAGTGATCGCGTCGCAACTCAAACCAAGCGTGCCAATTGATTTGACCTGTAAATCAATAAGGATAAAATCATCAGTAATATAAGCCTAATCGGCTTTTATTATAGCCAGATCAGGTTATCCGTAATCGGCTTTTACGTTAACCGATTACAGGATCTATCGGCCTAAAGCCAGATAGAGCAAATATATTCAAATAAGTATTCAAATATGAATCTTCTATTTCTTTTTGGTATTTTTAGCGATATCAGTATTAAATCCTTTAATCGATATATTAGATTAAATCAGGGAAATAGATCGAATAGATTGGTCAAGCCAAGACAGTATTCAAGTCTAAGACAAGATGCAAACTAACAGATCGGTTTACAGGTTTAAGACTGATGAAGATAGCACAATGCTAATCGGCAAATATCTAAACATACAAAATCCTAAACAAGGCATACGCAAGATCGATTTAACGAGGCAGTCGCATATATCGGGTTCAAGAAGAAGCATGCAAGATTTTGACAATCGGTATTGCAGGGTAAATACACATTACAGATCGATTAAATCGAGACAGTGCAATATGCGAAAACATGTTAAAGATCGGTCAATCCCGAGACAGTCTAACATGGTTTGTATACATGAGATCAGGTTGATACAGCCATGCATACGGGTTACAAGGAGAGAATCGATTATCCCATCGAGATAGCCCTACCTGCGAGTTGAAGCCTTTCGACGATGTCGAACGGATTCGAGAAAGTGTTTTGCGTATTGAGTATTAGATCCTCTTCTATTGAGACCTAAAGCCCTATTTATAGTGTTACAAAGCCGATACCGATACAACCTAATTTATCGCGACGCGTTTCTGATAAAATCGTATTTCTTCCGAAGTCTGGCACATATTGGTATTCTGCTTTTCTTCTTTGCCGATAAAGCCCATTTCCGATTTGGCCCAATAATTCCAACATATTCGGCCTCCTTTGAATATCCGATTTCCTACCAAATTTGGGTGTCAACAGAATGCAGTTACCATAAAAAACAAATATCCTTTGCCAAGATTCGATGATCTGTTCGACCAGCTTAAAGGAGCCAAATGTTTTTCGAAGATTGATCTTCGCTCTGGTTATCACCAAGTGAAGATGAAAAAGGAGGATATTCCTAAAAGAACCTTCACTACTAGGTACAGACTATTCCTGTATTTAGTCATGTCCTTTGGTTTAGCTAACACTCCTGCTCATTTTGTTAACATAATGAATAAGATTCTCATGGAATTTTTGGATAAGTTTGTGGTGGTATTCATTGATGATATACTAATATACTCCAAGAATGCAACCGAACATGCTGAACATTTGAGGTTAGTCCTGGAGAAACTTAGGGAATTCAAACTCTATGTCAAGTTCAGCAAGTGTGAATTTTGTATAGATGATATCAGTTTTCTCGGTCATATCATAACGGCCAAGGGGATCAAAGTAGATCCAACAAAAAAAGCACCAGTTGCTGATTGGCCAACCCCTACAAATACCACCGAGGTTAGAAGTTTCTTGGGTTTAGCAGGATATTATCGCAGATTCATCCAGGATTTCTCGAAGATATCAAGACCCATTACTCAGCTTCTTAGAAAGGATGTTCGCTTCATATGGATGGAAGTTTGCAAGAGTTGAAAAATATGTTAACCAGAACCCCTGTTTTAGCTACTCCTGATACGAGCAAGAAATTTGAAGTATACTGTGATGCTTCCAAGCAAGGTTTAGGGTGTGTGCTAATGCAAGATCGAAGAGTCATAGCATATGCATCTCGACAGTTAAGGAAGCATGAAGAGAATTATCCAACACATGATCTAGAATTAGTGGCAGTAGTTCATGCTTTAAAGATCTGGAGACACTATCAGATGGGACAGAAGTGTGATGTCTATTTAGATCATAAGAGTCTGAAATATGTGTTCATCCAATCAAATTTGAATATACGCCAAAGAAGATGGATGGAATTGATCAAGGATTATGATCTCAATATCCAATACCATCCCGGGAAGGCTAGTGTTGTGCCCGATGCATTAAGTAGGAAAGCTCAGTGCCATCATCTGCAGCTTTCGGAATTGCCTGAGCCTCTACTCAAAGATATGGATAGGGTTAACTTGAATCTAGTTGAGCATGGATTTCTAGCTAATTTAGAATTACAACCTACTTTGATGAGCCAAATCAAGGAGAAGCAGTTAGGTTATCCGAGTACTGAAAGGATTAAAATTCTTATGAATGGAACTAAAGGGGTTAGATTCCGACAGGATAAAAATGGAATTTATTGGATGCACGATCGGATTTCCTTGCCGCACGATGAGTCTTTAAAGCAGATTATCCTATCGGAAGCACATGATACACATTATTCTATTCACCTTGGGAGTTCGAAGATGTACCATGATTCGAAGAGTCAGTTCTGGTGGCCAAGAATGAAGATGGATGTAGCAGAATATACCGCAAGATGTCATAACTGTCAACTAGTCAAGGCTGAACATCAACGACCAGCAGGACTTCTTCAGCCTATTAAAATTCCGGTGTGGAAGTGGGATGAGATCACTATGGATTTTATAGTGGGACTTCCTCGAACCAAATCAAGATTTGATTCTATTTGGGTTATCGTGGATAGACAAACCAAAATGGCACATTTTCTACCACTCAAAGGTACATATAGTAGTGAGAAGCTAGCAGATTTATATCGAGCAAGAATTACGTGCCTACATGGAGTACCCAAGCGGATTATCTCAGATCGGGGAACCCAATTCACTTCTCAATTCTTGAATAAGATGCATAGTGCCCTAGGAACCCATTTGAGCTTTAGTACAGCTTTTCATCCTTAGGTAGAAGGACAATCTGAGCGAGTCATCCAAATTGTTGAAGACATGTTAAGAGCCTGCACTTTGGAGTTTTCTACCGAGTGGGAGAAATGGCTGCCCTATGCAGAGTTCTCCTATAACAATAGTTATCAAACCAGTCTCCAGATAGCACCGTTTGAAGCGCTCTATGGACGCAAGTGCCGAACACCTCTATATTGGTTTGAGGTGGGAGATGGACACATATTTGGAATTGATTTTCTAAAAGAGGCAGAAGAAAATTCAAGATCATCCGGGAGAAATTGTTAACAGCTCAATCTCGGCAGAAGAGTTATGCAAATAAACGAAGAAGAGCTATTGAATTTCAACCTGGAGATTTTGTATACCTGAAGGTATCTCCTTTAAAAGGTGGTCAAAGATTTCAACAGAAAGGCAAACTAGCACCCAGATATATTAGACCATATCAAATTCTGAGCCGGAGAGGATTAGTGGCATATCAGCTTGACCTGTGTCCAGAATTGAACAATATTCATAATGTTTTCCGTGTATCCCAATTAAGGAAATGTCTGCGCTTGCCGGAAGAAGCTGTGGAATTTTCTGAAAATCCAATATCTGAAAATCTCACGTATCCTATATATCAGATGAAAATTATGGATACTCTGGATAAACGAACCCGGCGAAAGAGCATCAAAATGTGCAAGGTCTAGTGGAGCAATCAGACGGGTTATCAGTCTACATGGGAATCCGAGGATTATCTTCGACGAAATTATCCACATCTATTTCCTGGTACGCATCTAAATCTCGAGTCAAGATTTACTTTAAGGGGGTAAGGATTTGTAACACCCAAAAATTGTGCCAATTTTCAAAATTGATCAAAATCCACTAGAATTCAAAATCCTTAAGCAATTTAGATGAAAAATTCAAAATTCCCAAGTGATCCACGGGTCGGGCTTTGTCTGGGCTGTTCTTGGGCCGTCCTTGAGCCCAGCCCAATTGTTCTCCCCTCTGCTCTCTCCCCGCTCACCTCTCTCTCCCACCCGGCGCCGCTCACCGCCCTGCCTCCATGCCTCGCTGTCGGCCAGCCAGTGTGGTGCATGGGCTTGGAGCAAGCTTTTGTCGACACGTTGCCACTCCACCGCTCGGCCTCGTCGCGCTGGCACCGCTTGCCCACAACGCCACTGTGCTCTTGCCGGTGTAAGTAGCCGCCGCCGCCGCCTCCATTTCTCTTTTTCTTCCCATTTTCGGCGCTCGCAAGCGCCAGCGTCTGCTCCTGTCATGCTCGTGCGTCTCGGAGCTCGCTGGCAACGTACGCGCCGTCGGAGCTGCTGCTTTGGTCGGAATTTCTCGCTGGAGTTGGGCCGTGCCGAAGCCGTCTCCACCGATTTCTCCAACCACAGTATAGCTCGGTCCGATTCCTCTTGTCCATAGCTTCCTTGTCGTCTTACGAGCATTTCCCCTCGGCCAATTTCACCAGAGCATTGCCGGAGCTTGCTCGCCCTCCTAGCCTTGCTCAGAGCCGTTACGGGGTCAACCGCCGCCAGACTGATTCGAAGCCGAACCGTCTATTCTAAGGCTACGGTAAGAACGCTCATGTCATCCCAAAGCTGAGATTATTGCCTATTTGCCACCCCCAACAATGCCCACCCTTTATTTGCCATCCCCAAGCTTGCTGATGGGGACACGGGGAGGTCCGATCTTCTGGTGAGACTCGAGGGGATAATTTCAATCTGGTCGGAGAGGCGACTTTGACGATCCGGCTACCAACCTCGCAAGCATGACAACCTGGCAATCGCTAAACCACCAAACCTGCTCGTTATCAACCACTCCAAGAACACGATTGACCTGACCACGAAGGTCGTTTTCTGCAAGCGATCGAAGAACAAACAAGAAACAAGATAAATGCAATCTAAAATTGCAAATATGGTTGAAACACTTGGATAAATTTGAGGTTCGATAACTCGACTCGGGTGGTCTAGTCGACACACGCAAATTCGAGGGGGGACGCACACGGGTCTACCAACACACAACCAAACCTGAGTCTAAACAATGACGGCTACTGAATATATAGCGACAGCTAGGGTTTGGGGCACTCAACCCTAGGGTTACATGGGCCATGGGCCATGGGCCCAAAGTGGAGGTGGCGCAGCACCCGGTAGATTTTGACGTCCTCTTGATTTCATGATTCCTATTGATTCTGATAGAATTTTGTCCTCGAACTGGATCCATTGGAAAGCTCCCGTCGTGGGCTTGTTTGTGCATACCAAGAACGTCCAAAACGGACTTCGTATGACCGAGTTATGATCATTTCAAGTTGGACTGCTCCTGGTGGCCGAACTGGGCTCGTGGACGACGAATTGAGTTTAATCTTTGGTTGGGCCTTGAGCAACATGGAGGTTTGGGCCTGAGGTCGTCGAGGAGGTGGCGATGCGCCTTTGTTGAATGCGCCTTCAAGTATGGGTGGCGGCCAAGGTGGCGGCCGGAGTGATAGATACCGTAGCATCACGTCCGAAGGTGAAGAAGACCAACTGTGTGGTCGACCTGGCCAAGGTGGGGGCCGATGAAGCCATGATGTAGCCGAAGGAGTGGATGCGATGAATTGTTGCCAACGTGTCACGATCGTAGTGCAAGAAGTAGAGGAAGGAGTGGTGGTCGCATCCGTGTGGACAATGTCCTCATCACTTGCCACCCCCAATTTGCCATCTTCAACAGTGCCACCCTAATTTATTTGCCATTTTTACCTCTTTTCCCATTTCTATCCTTTTTCTCTATTTGACAAAACAGAAAAATGTTCTCCTTCCCCATGACCGCCGGCCACATGCTCGAGCTCGGCGGCGCCGACCGTCGCCATCTCCCCCAATGCCGGCGCCGCTGCCACATCCCCTCCGCGCCGCCGCTGCCGTTCTGCGCCGTTGCCGTCGTCTCCCCTCAGCTCCGGCGCCTCGATCTCGAGCTCGAGCTCGTCGTCGCCGTCTCCCCCAACGCCGGCACCGCCGCATCCCTCCGACGCCGCCTCCCCCAACGCCGCCTCGAGCTCGAGCTCACTGTCGCCATCACCGCCGCTTCGAGTTCGTCGCCACCGCGCTCGCCGCCGCCGCATCCGCCTTGAGCTCGCCGGCGTCGCGCTCGTCTCTGTCACGGTCGCCATCGCGCCGCCATGCTCGCCGGCGTGCCCACGGCCGTCGGATTTGAAGGAGAAGGAGAGAGGAAATTGTAAATGGGGAAATTGGTGAAAATGGGGAAAAGGGGTGAAAATGGCATATAAGGAGTGGGGGCACTGTTGGAGATGGCAAATTGGGTGTGGCAATCTGGGAGATGGCAAATAAAGGGTGGGCATTGTTGGGGGTGGCAAATAAGCGATTTTCCCCCCAAAGCTGCCCTGTCCTTTAATTTGGTCTGAGCCGTTGGATTGCGTCGCTATCATATGTTGTCATGCCGCTCCGCCGCTGCCGTTGATGGCGCCGCCGCGTCCGACCGTCGTTGGCCATGCCATAGGCACCAGTAGGAGCGCGTTGTCGTCCTGAACCTGATAGTGGCATCTATAGACTAAGCCATAGCCCCTAGCGCTAGCGACCGTTGATTTTTTGTTCGGGTTGCGCGTTCGCGAGAGGTTGAAGACGATGACGTCATCAGTCCACAGCTCCGAGCGAGTGTTGGTCACTGGCCATTGGGACCTACCCGTCAGTCTCACTCTCTCCGCTCTGTTCTCTCCTTCTCGCTCTATGTCACTGCTCGTGGGCCCTTGGCCCCACTCGTCGGGATAAGTGGTGGCGCTCTCAGTCTGGGCGCTATCAGCGTTGCTGCTCAGCGCGCGCGTGCCCGTGGCTAGGCCGCGCTGCTAAATGGGCCGAGCAGGCCGGCGCGCTACGCTGTTGGCTGGGCCACACTGTCTCCCCAACTCCACGCACAGTGTTGGGCTTGGCCCAGTACTGTTCCAAATAGATTTTCCAGCGAATTAGCAATTTAGAAAATACCATAAATGCCTTTCCATTTATTAAAAATAGTAGAATAAGTCCAAAAATTCTTAGAAAATTCCAGAAAATACTAGGAGCTCTCCACACCCTAGGAAAATTGTGAAATAAATTTAGGACAATAGAAGAGGCTCTGAATATATTAAAGAAGATGTAATTAGTAGTATGTTCACCATTTTTCAATTAGGAATATCTTAGGGGCATTTTGGAAATTTTACCTTTAGAGACACCAGAACTAATACTTAAGCGCTTTCACCTACAAGCAATACCCAGACCTGCATTTACAATCATATATGGTTTAGAATATTTATGCATTCGGGATTTCTGCTCTTACAGAAGACCTGGTTCCAGAAGAGGATTATTCTGAAGCTAGTCAAGTTCATTCTATAGATCAACAAGGTGAGTTAAAACCCTAGCTCATACTTATAACCAGTTTTTCAAAGTTATCTTGTTATGAGTATATAAATTGCATGCTTGATATGCTTTGAAAATGCCTGCTTATTAATCATGATAAAAAAATCATGCCCTGTCCTTGATGAATATTTGGTTGCCATACATGATTCCTTGATATCATGATTGTTTGCCTATCCACATAATATCTAAAACATTTAGAATTCTTAGTTTTGGGTAAAATCTGCTTAGACTCGCTTAGGTCTTAATAATTTAATCGGGTAACCAATCCCGCACCGGTGAGGCAAAACTCACCGATGGACATGATAACATTACACACCTTGATCATGATGAGCTTTGTGTTGCATGTGTGGCAGTGTTGATGTGTGAATTATGGTATGGAGAGAAGAGGTAACGGGAAATGGGGATGGGAATGTTGGAAGAGAAGGGTGATGGGCAGGGCGGACCCAGAAGAAATATCTGTGTGGTAAATATTTATGAAAGAGGTAATAATAATGTGAAGGTGGAACCCAGATGGAATTTGGGCTCATCTGGAAGGGTGCATCATGTGCTGAGCACAGTGGAAAACCGCTGACCATAGTCTTTGTGTAAGTTATGGTCCCTTACACCACAACGCATGGCCATCGCGCGGATGCGCAGGATCGGTGGTTGGTGTAATGAAAAATAGGTTTGTGTAACCTAACAGGCTTGTGCAGCCTTTAACCAATTCTGGGGGCAAGGTGAATTATGTCGTCTCTTGTGTAGAAATCTGACCCTGTCTACCGGGGTGAACTAAAGGGGCCAATGCCATCCGTTGAACGGCAATCAACGAGGTGGGTTGAGTTACCAGTTCGCGGGACTCGGGAAAGATAGTGATTCGCAACGGGGATTGCCGACCCGGAATGATGGTGGGAGAAGGAAGATGGGACGCGGGGTAAACATGTAGAGGGTGCCTGTGCGGCGTGAGTTATGAACTTGTGAATATTGATATATTCTTTCCTCAACATCTTTTTGGAGGTGTCCTTTCGAAAATGGCTAGGTATAGGTTTATATGCATGATAATTCAAAAATTGGCTTTTCTGCGAAGAAAATAACCATACCTTCACTATATAGCCTTTATCATTAATATGTATTAAGGACGGTGTTAACTTGCAAGTGCGGTTTGATTGCGCACTTACCCTCGCATCCACTCACTCTTTTAGATTGTATAGAACCTGATGATGGAGATTATGCGTGCCATGAGGAAGGCGTTCCAGCCTTCGATGATCCCGGCCAGACTTAGGCTCTCCTGCAGTCCGAGGGATCACATGCATAGCATAGGATTTTCACTTGTAATCATGGCGTAGTTTCCGCCTGAAAATCAGCTTTTGTTGTAATATAAACGTCTTCAAGACTTTTCGTTGTAATAAAGTACCAGTTCTTGGTTATTAAGTTACTCTTGTAATATATTTCGTTCAATGTTGTATGTGATGATCCAGCTATGTAATGTGAGACACTAGTGTACCGGTCCAGGGACTAGTGCAGTTTCACATGACGGGTTTCAAAGGTATGCAAATTTGAGTCCCCGTCATAAATAATGATAGAATAATCCATGATAGGGATAGCGTAACCCCCTAAAATACTATGTAGTGTTCATCACCAAAGATGACAATAAACAGTATGGTTTTCCGTTTTCGTTTTCCGCAGTTTACCCATATACCTGTCCTATTGTGTCGGTACAAGAACAACCTTTCTAAATTTATTTATCCAAACCTACTGATCATTTATTCATTAACTTGGATTTTCCGACCATCGATCTAGCCATTATGTTTTGTGAATATTGCTCCAAACTAAGATAGATAGTGCACCATATATCCAAAAAAAGTTTTAAAAAATTCTTTTCAAAAGTACTGTTAATTTTATCTCGTTTTAAAAACAATTGTCAACAATGCATTTCGATGCAAAGTTGCTAAAAAATCTACGGTTCTGACACCCCCATTTGCCACTTCTCCGTTTCATTTTCAGGAGAGCACAAGTGGACGTGTCAAGAGCTACAACCACTGCGCTAGAGCTGAGGCACCACTCCCTCGTCAGCATCTCCGACCATCCTGCAGCCCGCGAGAGCTACCTCCACCACCTCCTCGCCGCCGACGAGGCACGGGCGATAGAGTGCGAATTTAGCTCCTTCATTTGGGCACAATTGACCTCTGCTCTGCACGCCCCATGCCTGAGCCCGACACACTGGACCACCTGCCGCCACCTCGCCGCATGGTGGAACGACGCCACATGCAGCCCGGGCTCTTCACGCAAAATTCTATTCGTCATCACGGCAACTTTTTGGCACCTCTGGCTAGAGAGAAACAACCGCCTCTTTCGATCGGAAGATCGGGCGCGGACAGTTTTTTTTTTCAGCACCTCTTCGACGACCTGCGGCTATGGACGGCCGCCAGAGCCCCTTTTATAATAGACTAGCTTTGCACTACCCTTCTGTTGGGGTGAGGGACAAAAATCCCCCAACCAACTTTGTACTCCCCTTCTCTTTGATCAATAGATGGCAGTTCGCCTGTCCTTTACATAAAAAAAACTAGGTAGCATCGTCAGTTTGTAAAGTGCAGCTTCAAGGGGTGCGTTCAGTATTACCTCGATAGGAAGAATTTCAATGCGTGGAGAGCGTTGCAGTAAACAAAATATTGATAAAATGCTTGAGAGTTTGCCAAAATTTGCGCTCATGGTTGTTTTCGTCAGGTTTTGAAACTTCCATGAAATCCCCTTGAATGGATTTTCAGAGAACTGTAAAAAGTACAAGAAGACTGTAAGGCTTGTATTTGATCTACAGTGCATGTTTAGATCGGGTTGATGCTCACTTAGGCAATGGTGCATCTGATACATAACAAAGTACATCCCACAAGCTAACTACTTCATCAGCATTCTCTATGCTTCAGGAAGTCACCATGAAACCATAAAGCTAAACTACCCTCAATCTGTTCCAGATAGTCCGTCTAATCTATTCCAGATACAAAGCCCCAATATAATTTCTTAAAAAAATGGAGCAAGCTTCCTGGTTTCATTCAAGCTGTGCAAGAAGCCTAGACTCAGCCGGTTTTTTCTGCTGACACAATCTGGATTATCCACACCAAATTAAGAAGGGTGGCAAAGAAACTAAAAGCGTGGAGCCGGGCGATCCTAGGAAAAATTGTCTTTAACCTAGCCTTGGTCAATGAGGTGATTATCTGGTTTGACTGTGCCTAGGGCTGGACCAAAATATTGGGCTCGACAAGCTACTCGAGCTCAGATCGAGCTCAAATGCTAAACGAGCCGATCTCGAGCCCGGTCCCAAGCTCGAGTCTATTCGGGCTGAGCTCGAGCTCGATCCCGAGCCTTAATCGAGCCCAACCGAGCCTGAATAATTATCATTTCATAGCATATTTCTCTCTTTAAATATAATTTTTCAACCAATTCGAGCCAAGCTCGAGCTTGAAATCGAGCCCAACCGAGCTCATATAGTCTTATCTTCTCCTTAAGACAGCACAAATCCCTTCATTCGAGCTCAACCGAGCCGATCTCGAGCCTAACCGAGCTTTTATCGACCTCGATCTCGAGCCTAACCGAGCTTTTATCGACCTCGATCTCGAGCCTAACCGAGCCTAACCCTAAGCTAGCTCGATGCTAATTTGAGCCGAGCCCGAGCCGAGCTCGAGCCTAACCGAGCTCGAGCTTTGACAACCTAAGCTCGCTCATGATCGACTCGAATCCACCCTAATTGTGCCCATGAAATCAGGGATTTGTCGGGCCCTGAGACAGAGTTGCTACAATCCTTGCGTTGTAGAGCATTGGGGCTAGCTGCTATCATCAGACTCCGTTACAAGCAAAGAGCCTGTGCCATCAAAATAAAAGCAGGAGATGCCAATACAAAACTTTTCCATAGAAAGGTCTCGACCAGGAGGAGAACAAACCACATTCAATCCTTGCGATCATCGGACTCCAATCAGCTGTTGTTCGACCACAACAACAAGGCTAGCGAAATCCTCCAATTCTTTAAAAAGGGGCTCATATTGTTCAACACTGCTCATATTGTTCTGCTCCGAAAGAAGCCCGAGTGTGCAAGTGTCAAATATTTTAGTCATATATCCTTAATGCACAGTATCGGGAAAATCTTCTCAAAGGTACTTGCCGGTCGTCTATCCATGGTCATTGATCAACTTATCTCAGAAGAGCAGAGCGCTTTCACTAGAGGTCGCTCCATCCAAGACAACTTCATGGCAGTACAATGCAGCATACAACAAATGCACAAAAAGAAGAAGTTAGGTCTTTTCATCAAGTTAGATTTCCACAAGGCTTTTGACATTGTCAGTTGGGCATATCTCCTAGAAGCATTAAGGGCTTTTGGCTTCAGTTCCAAGTAGTGCAACTAGATTTCTAGTATCCTGGCAACATCTAGCTCCCAGGTGGCTTCAGTTCCAAGGAATTACTTGAACTCTAAGAAATTAATCCCTAGTAGATAGAAACATATCCTAAAATAATCGTAGCCTGGGACCACGTGCTACAGTACTCGTGGGTATTGCTCACGCGTGCTATTGTACCGTGGTACTTTTTATGTCCCGTTTGGGCCCTATTGGGCCTACCCATAACAACTACCGTTAGAGCCGTCGAGGGAGATGGTGGTAGGCCCGCACGCTCTGGTCATGGAGATGATTGTTTCTCTCGACGGCCCACTAGAGCCGGCCAAGAGAAATAACAATAGTCCCACCAGTGTAGGTGCAAAGAGCACCCACCCTTGACGTCTAAATGTAGCCATCGAGAGATATTGGTCACCCAACACCATAGCATGGTAGCAGGGATTTCATGCCCCTATGTGTTGATGATATTAATATGGCATAGCGGTTAGCGATGCTAGAACTCACCCGTGTGGTTGAGGGTTTGAGTTCGCACCCTGCTATGCCATTTTTTTCATAATTATCTCTCTTGTCGGTTTTGCATTGAGTTGTCGAGAGAGACTAACTAAAAGGATTTGCAGGTTCGACAGCGAGGAGTTCCCCCGCGCCTCCCCCACTCCCCAACACACTCGCTCGCTCCCCTCACCAGCTCCGCGCGCCTCCACCACCTTCCCCTCCGCCTTCACCACCACCCCGGCCGGCGGCGCCCTCGCCGCCGGCCTCTCCGTCCTCCTGCCCCCGCCGCCGTGCCACCCCGCCCATCCTAACGGACGGGGATGGCGTGGTCCCCCCGCCGACGCCGGCCCAGCCGCCTTCGCCCCCTCCCCCAGCTCCAGCGGCGCCACCGCCGCCCGCGACGAGCCCCACCCACCGCTGGTCCACCGCCTCCCCGACCTCCCTCTAAACCCCGAGGAACCCAAATTTTTCCTGACCTAACCTGAAACGGCAACGGCGAGCTCGACGGCGGCGACGGTGAGGGCGACGGCGAGATCGACGGCGTCGAGGTAGGCCTCCTCCTTCCTCTGCACAACGCTCGAGGGGGCGATCCAGTCTGGATCCCGCCCGGACGGGATCCCGTCCCCAGGAATTTCCTAATTACAATCACGGAAGACCGTGTGGCGGGTGATCCAGCAGCCAAAACGTTCGCCTAATATGTTCATGCAATTCATCCATGGAAACAAATAAACTAATTGATCACAACCAAGAAACTGGTCCATCGATTAAAGTGAAGCAAGGATCGCTGCATATAAACTGGGGGGAAGAAATGGGAGATTGCGGCGTACGTGGTACGTAGTACGTACGGAGTACCAGCCTGTCTCTGGTCTTGAACTTGAGCTCCCGGACGCCCGTGATCTGCCTGAAGGTGTCAGTGAAGTCTTGGCTCCCGAGGAGGGGGGTCGGTGCAGATGTCCGCCGTCTCCAGCAGCTGGAGCTCCTCCCGGATCTGGCCCTCGCTGTCGATGCTCATGTGCAGCTTAAGGATCCGGAGGTTCGGCGCCCGGATCTCCCACCTGTCGTTGTCGCCGTCGCCGGCGGCGGGGTTGGTGAGGTACACGTCGTGCTGGCACACTGTGGAGAGGCCGGGCGCGGTGACGATCACGCGCTGGAGCAGCGGCCCGGCGTCGGCGAAGGCGAGGTTGACCCGCTGGAGGTGAAGGGCGGCGAGGTCGGGGAAGCCATGGAAGCCCCGCGGGGCACGCGGGATCTCGTAGTGGAAGAGCTGGAGGTGGGCGCGCTCGGCGCAGGAGAATATGGCCGGGCCGACGCCGGGGACACGGTCGGGTGGCTCGTAGATGAAGCTGAGGGCGAGCGCCCGGACGCGCTTGTTGGCCAGGGCGCGGAGCCAGTGGGCGGCGCGGTGGGAGTGGCGGCGGCGGACACTCATGGTAAAGCCGCCGACGGGGGCGGCGCAGCGGGCGAGGAGGTCGGAGACGGCGACGGAGACGTAGGTCGCCGGGAACCAGAGCCGGAGGCCCGGCACTGACTCCTACCTTCGCCACCATGGGCAGGAGAGGCAGGCGGTGCGAACCACCTCCTCCGAGGGGAGCCGGGCGAGGATGCCATCGAGGATCTCCGGCGGGAGCGACAGCAGGGCGTCCGCCGCGGCTGACGACATCTCCGTCCATTGTGGGCTGCGGCTGGGACAATCTTTTGACGAGGCGAGGCTCATGGGGCACGAGGCAATGCGTGCCCTCGTCTACTACATGGAACGGCTTAAACTGACATCAATCATGGTACATGGGCATGTAAAACAAAATGGCTTGATGTTACACCAAAGAGATACTATTGTCTTACATATATATGAGTCCGTATCCTGTGCAAACGCATTACCTGTGCACCTGTGCAAACGAAGCAACGACGGCCGCTGGATCTGCATCCGACGCGCCTCCTCGTGCTCCCTGAAATTTCTCGTTTAGCCCCCCGCAGTGCAGAGGAGCAGGGCACTCCCGAGTCCCGAACCCTCGTCCTCCCCCAAAATCAGAAATCCCTAGCGGACGACCCAATCCCCATCGTCGCCGCCGCCATCATCGACTCCGCCGCTGCCTTCGTCGACTCCCCAACGTCGTCGCCGTCGTCGACTCCGCGCCGTCGCCGCCGCCGCTGCACCATTCTCTGAAACTTCATTTACTAGACATCTTATTACAACACACATCTTACATTAAACCTTCTCATTCATGCTCTCATAATCAACATCCATACACATGAAAATCTAAAACGAACAATGCTTCCTGAAGGGCAACGAAGCAGCTGAAGCAGCCTTCCATTGCACACTGGAGTAGATGCCTTGCACTACGCTTTGAAGCACCGCGAAGGCACAATTGATGGTTGGGACTCCACGGGGAGGAGATGGCGGCGGCGGCGGGCTGTAGTCGACGAAGAGGACATGGCGGCGACCGGGCGAATTCGACGGGGAGGAGATGGCGGCGGCGACGACGCAGAGTAGAAGACGGGGGCGACAGCAAGGAGTCGACGGCGGCGGCGACGGCGCGGAGTCGACGACGGCGACGACGTTGGGGAGTCGACGAAGGCAGCGGCGGAGTCGATGACGGCGGCGGCGACGATGGGGATTGGGTCGTCCGCTAGGGAAGTGAACTTTTGTGGTCGGCCTCTCAATAGGCCGACGACAATGTTAGATCACTGTGGTCGGCCGAAGCTTAGGCCGACCACATTACTCTAATTTTAAGCTCGGCATGAATTAAGGCCGACCACAAAGACACCCTTGCCCTCCCAGCTCTAATTTTCGGCCCTCCCGCGCCTTGGTCGACACAGTCCTATTTGTCCCACGACACATTGTAATTTCTTTCACGGGTCCTCATTGGCCTGCGTTTCATTTCCGTAACAGGATTCTTCGACTTCGAGCTTAACGTCCGTGGAACGAGCTGACGCTAAAGTTTGGGCCAGTAGTAAGAATGTGCCGAATGTGCAAGTCATCACGATATAGCCCAGTGGATATGCTTTTGATGTGTTGGGCATGCCGTACAACCATAAGTAGCACATAGGACAGCGTGGATCGAGGCGCGGCCGTGTGTGGCCGGAAAGCGGCCGAGGGGGGCGGGGGGTTTTGTGGTCGGCCTTCCCACAGACCAACGACAAAAGTGAATTTTGTGGTAGGCCTCTCAATAGGCCGACAACAATGTTGGATCAGTGTGGTCGGCCAAAGCTTAGGCCGACCACATTACTGTACTTTTGTGGTCGGCATGAACAAAGGCCGACCACAAAGACCACCTGCCCCCCCCTCGGCTCTAATTTTCGGCCCTCCCGCGCCTCGGTGGACACAGTCCTATTTGTCATCTGATGTTTTGGGGCATCCACGGCACATTGTAATTTCTTTCACTGGTCCTCATTGGCCTGCATTGCATTTTCGTTACAGGATTCTTCGACTTCGAGCTTAATGTCCGTGGAAAGAGCTGACGCTAAAGTCCGGGCCAGTACTGAGAATGTGCCGAATGTGCAAGTCATGACGATATAGCCCCGTGGATAGGCTTTTGAACTGATGATCGTGCCGTAGAACCATAAGAAGCACATAGGACAGCGTCGATCGAGGCGCGGCCGTGTGTGGCCGGCAGGCGGCCGAGGGGGGGCGGGGGGTTTTGTGGTCGGCCTTCCCACAGGCCGACGACAAAAGTGAACTTTTGTGGTCGGCCTCTCAATAGGCCGACGACAATGTTAGATCACTGTGGTCGGCCGAAGCTTAGGCCGACCACATTACTGTACTTTTGTGGTCGGCATGAACAATGGCCGACCAAAAAGACCCCTTGCCCTCCCCCGGCTCCAATTTTCGGCCCTCCCGCGCCTCGGTGGACACAGTCCTATTCGTCATCTGATGTTTTGCGGCATCCACGGCACATTGTAATTTCTTTCACGGGTCCTTATTGGCCTGTGTTGCACTTTCGTTACAGGATTCTTCGACTTCGTGCTTAACGTCCGTCAAACGAGCTGACTCTAAAGTCCGAGCCAGTAGTGAGAATGTGCCAAATGTGCAAGTCATGACGATATAGCCCCGTGCATAGGCTTTTGATGTACAACAAAAGTGGACTTTTGTGGTCGGCCTCTCAATATGCCGACGACAATGTTGGAGCAGTGTGGTCGGCCGAAGCTTAGGCCGACCACATTACTGTACTTTTGTGGTCGGCATGAACAAAGGCCGACCACAAAGACCCCCTGCCCCCCGACACTAATTTCCGGCCCTTCCGCGCCTCGGTTGACACAGTCCTATTTGTCATATGATGTTTTGGGGCATCCACGGCACATTGTAATTTCTTTCACGGGTCATCATTGGCCTGCGTTGCATTTCAGTTATAGGATTCTTCGACTTCGAGCTTAACGTCCATGGAACGAGCTGACACTAAAGTCCGGGCCTGTACTGAGAATGTGCCGAATGTGCAAGTCATGACGATATAGCCCCGTGGATAGGCTTTTGATGTGTTCGGCATGCCGTAGAACTATAATTAGCACATAGGACAGTGTCGATCGAGGCGTGGCCGTGTGTGGCCGGCAAGCGGCCGAGGGGGGCGGGGGGGGGGGGGGGTTTGTGGTCGGCCTTCCCACAGGCCGACGACAAAAGTGGACTTTTGTGTTCGGCCTCTCAATAGGCCGATGACAATGTTCGAGCAGTGTGGTCGGCCGAAGCTTAGGCCAAGCACATTACTGTACTTTTGTGGTCAGCATAAACAAAGGCCGACCACAAAGACCCCTTGCCCCCCCCGGCTCTAATTTCCGGCCATCCCGCGCCTCGGTCGACACAGTCCTATTTGTCATCTGATGTTTTGGGGCATCCACGGCACATTGTAATTTCTTTCACGAGTCCTCATTGGCCTGCGTTGCATTTCCGTTACAGTATTCTTTGACTTCGAGCTTAACGTCCATGGAACGAGCTGACGCTAAAGTCTGGGCCAGTAGTGAGAATGTGCAAGTCATGACGATATAGCCCTTTGGATAGGCTTTTGATGTGTTGGGCATGCCGTAGAACCATAAATAGGACATAGGACAGTGTCGATCGAGGCGCGGCCGTGTGTGGCCGGCAAGCGGCCGAGGGGGGCGGTTTGTGGTCGGCCTTCCCACAGGCCGACGACAAAAGTGGACTTTTGTGGTCAGCCTCTCAATAGGCCGACGACAATTCTGGAGCAGTGTGGTCGGCTGAAGCTTAGGCTGACCACATTGCTATACTTTTGTGGTCGGGATAAACTAATATGGTCGGTTATGAGGCCGACCACAAATGTTTCAAATTTTAAAAAGTTAAGAGCGCGTGCTGAAACAAACAAGTCCTTGTTCCTCTCTCTCTCACGTGCTGAAACAAACAAGTCCTTTTTCCTATCTCTCTCACGGCTTGACCTACCTGCCCAGCCCCCACACCGCCGCCGCCCTCACTCCCGACGCCGCGTCCAATTAACAAAATATATGACACTAGGCTGTTTGGGTTGAGGAGCCACTCATTCTAGATGGAATGGGTTCACCCCGTGAGTTTAAGTTGGTGGGATAACATCATTCACCATTTTGTACTAATGCTAGATTAGGTGCCATGACAAACTCATTCCAGTTCTCAAACAAAATAGATGAGGGTCCTAATCTACGGAATATGGAACATTTGGAAAGGAAGAAATGGATGATCTTTTTGGCAGGTTTTCCATCCGAAGGTTGACAATGATTGAAAAATTAGCACATCAGATATATACTAATCCAGTCTCCAGAGATAAATCATGAAACATATCTAATAAACAATTAACTTTAAATAGGAGTGTATCTTAGATACACATGCACGAGTAGCGTACGTATATCCCTCTGATAGACACGCAAGCATAACGATGAGGTATACGTATGGTGTATCCCGGCCGCTCAACTGGATGCCAGGGGTGCCGGTGTTGATGTTGGAGACGACGTTGCCGCTGCCGGTGTTGCTGACGACGTTTGGGTTGGTGTTGTTGTTGTCGGTGACACACACCGATGAAGTCATTGTTGCAGATCAGGTCAAAGAAGTGCACAATGAAGGCGAGCGGTCGCGCAACTGCGCTTCCCAAAAACCTTATTCGTCCTACCCGTTGCAGGAGCTCTTGCACGATCGGTTCTGAAGATCTCTGCTCTCCCACTCATCGGTGCACGCCAACGCACGAGATGTGACAGCCTAATGGTGGAATCACAGTAATATAGAGAGGCAACTTAGAAAGAAACTCAATCATAACTTGGGGCTAAGCATTCTTTCAATTGTTGCAGGGCATCTTTGTTGTGGTCTCATGCTACTTATACAGGGGTTGAAAGGAGGTCTCTTCCCTCACAACTAGCAATATGGTACTAAACATACCCATCCATCAGATGAACTTCATAGGTCTTTGTGATAGATTATCTTAAAATATATTGGCCAAGCCTATAATTCTAACAGACGATGACCTTGCCAGAAGATTAGCACTTTGTAACACTACTTAAGCTGGAGCAGTTTCTATAATCCTGGTCATTTAGTTATTGTTTTGCGCATAAACTAATTTTTCCTTGTTTGATTACAAATCCTTTTGGCCATAGCTCAAAAAAAAATTCTCAGACCAAACGACCCTTGTTGGCTCAGTTGGGGTATGCTGCTTAGCACCTCACCGTACTGGACTCAAACCTAGAACTAGCATGCAGCATCCATCTTTGTTTATGCTAGAGCCTCTGACCAATTTCTTGAACAAATGTGCCACTTTTATACTATAACTAGCGGGATATACGCGCTATGGGCGTAAGCTAACCCGTCCATAGATCAGGAAAGTCAATATATACGATGTGCGTAGGACAATATACAATATCTTTTTCTTACGGCGCTTAATATACAATAGTTACGTCCTTGTTCATAGCGCTCATCTCATTAGGCACAATATTACAGGCCATGTACGACTGGTGAGTAATTTTACAGAGATATATGCAGGCAGAAGAACTGAAGTGATCAGGGGCCGCATCATTCTATCCCTTCTCAGAACCATAACCGATATTGGGCATCAAGGTGCATCCCTTGAACTCTGTCCTGACAGGGAAATCAATACCCCTTGGCTTGCGCCAGCTTGCCTATAAAACAAAGAGAAGTGAAAAATTGGTCAGTTTAAGCATAAGGCAAGCATAGCTCAAGAGGCAAGCTTCAACATTTCAAAACTGAAATAAAAAGCTAGCAGGACTTCACAATAGTGTGATATTTTGTCTATCAAAGGAAAAAACTATAAGGCACAGAAGGAGATATCTTGTGAAGCTAACCCAACAAACTAATCATCAAAGAGTTATGAAGTATCATAACAAAAACTTTTAAGTGAAATTATTCCATAGAAGAAGTTATGCAATCAGTGTAATGTTATCAAGCACACGATCATATTGTCCTATTATCATTAGATTTCTTTATAATGTATATCCTTCTTATTTTTTTAGAAGGTTCTTTGTATTAAAATAGCCACATTCATATGCAAGGAAACTGATAAGGACTGACAGTGTGCATTCCTTAAAACAATCTCACACGTGGTTAATCTGCAAGCGCAACTGGAGTTTCTCAAAGCACAGGCAACACAAGGTTATGGAGATGATTCTTCAATCTCAAGCTCTCAAAAAGACATCCATGAAAATATGCTTATGCATTGCCTGCAAGATGAGCAACTCTCTTTCCATCCAACAATACCAAGCAACTTTCCAGTGAAGAGTGACAATCAGCTACACTTTGCAAAAAAACAGCACACTTGTACTTCAGTTCAATCTCTCCAATGCCACAAGCCAGATTTGTGCATGCCTGACTACACCAACACCAATCCTTCTTGCGCTGTGCGATGGAATGGGTATCATGACATGGACCTTCAGTCAGTAGACTATGCATATCTCAACCAGGCATGACACACTGATGCATTTGTAGTTGTAGTACCAATTTGAATAGTTTTGGTAGCAGTAACTTACAGATGTGGAATGCCCTGAGAATTACCAAGATAAAACAGAGCATGATGTGGTGCTTGTATTTTTGAAAATACCAAAAAGTATGCCAAGTTTCACTTTCATAATTAGGTAATTTACATATCAGGTATCTGCACGACAGTAATGTAATTTCTCAGAGGCATTAAATAAAACTTGGATTCTTTCGCAAGTACAATTATAATTGCATTGACCAAATTACAACATGGGAGGAAATGGGTACTAAATTTTGGTTTTCACCTGTAAACCTAGTGATCGGTTTACCTGAATTCAGGAGATGCATACATCAATCCATTAGACCAAGGCAACCCAGCTCAAGATTATGAAACATCGACGCACAACAATCACAACCTAGACCTACCTAACCGAACAAATCAACGGGCAAGCGAGAACGAAATTTTTGAAAGAGCTGTTACCTTGAGGTACTTGTAATGGTCGCTCGCCTCTTAAACTGCCTGACCCGCTTCTTCACGATCTTCTTCGTCAGCAGCGGCACCGCCATTTCGTATGATCTGTCGCAGAAAATCAGCACACGGGAGGCAGAACCGGATCAACAAAACCAAATCAACGACGACGATGACACAGATCCGGCAAGGCTAGCAATCAGTAGGCACGCGTAGGGGGCACGCCATCAACGGATCCGGCAGCGGCGACCGACGGCGTGCCGACCTGGAAGAGGCAACGGCGGCGGCGGCGGCGCCTATGGCAACGGGAAGAAAAAAGGGGAGAAAATAAACCGGCGTGAGCTAGATCAGGGGCGGAGATGGCCGGAGACAAGGCAAAAGCGCGCAAGGAGGAGGATAGGGAAAGAGGCGAGGAGAGGGGCCTGGAACCTGGGACGATGGCGGTCACCGGTGGGAGGATGGGTGGTGGGCACAAAGAAGTAGCGGCGTTGGGGCGGCGTCGGCAGGGCGGAGTGGCATGGCGGGTAATTTCCCCTGAACCACGGGTGTATTTAGAAAGACCAAAAGGGTAGCGCTGTGAAGGCCGCGAAAGGCTGAGGGGCACGGAGGAAATTTGCAGGCGCGGGGGAGCACTGCCGAAGGACCATGACGCAAATAGTCGAGGACGTGGACGCAAAATATCGAACCACGGGGTGTTTTTTGCGAAACCACCAGGGTTGATCGCACGGCTGTGGCGATGGCCACGCGTACTGAAACGGACGGCAGCGGAATTCCGGGCGACGTGGCCTCGCGCGGAAGTTGGGATGGGAGCGCTATAGTATGCTTCAGTAGTCTCTTAAACTTTCAAGTTAATTTTCAAATGGTAGGCAATGCTGACCATATTTGAAGTATTTTTTATCAACACCTTGCGCTAGCTTCTCAGCTGCACAGTCTAGGCCTGCTAATGGTTTAGGATCCAGTCCATATCCAACCCATGCCCATGCAATCAACGTGCGTCCACCAAACCAAACCGATCCATTGTTGGCTTATCAGGAACCAAACCAAACCGATCCATTTAACATTTTAATCCATGCCAAACCAAACCAGCGCTCTGCTATGGGTTCAGCCCTTTTGCTGGCACCATATTTCAACCCATTTTCAATCCATCCACTTCTCAAAAGAAAAGAAAACTCAATCATTATTTGGCTCTTGAGACTCCGCCGCCGTCGCCGCCGGCTTCGGCAAGCCTGGCTCTTGAGACTCGGCCGCCGTCGCCGTTGGCTTCTCCTCCAAGGGGAGATCGACGCGATCCACGCTGCTGCCGCCGTCGCCGCCGAATGCTGCTTCTTGGGGCGGAATGGCTTCCGTCTCCGGCACGGACGACGACGTCGTCGACGGCGGCGAGCTCTGCGGGAGGGCGGACGTGTTGGCCGTGCTGGCTGAGGACGAAATCAACAGCGAGCTCCGATTAGACCAGATTGGGGGCGGACTAATGCCTAATGGAATCGAGCGGAGAGGCAGGATGGAGACGCATCGAAGACAGGGGAGTAGATGGCGAAGAGCTTGGCGAGGGAGACGTAGGTGAGGAGCGCGAGGCAGCAGCCGACGAGGAGGCCGACGCCGAGCTTCTTGGGCTCGATTTTGGTGGTGAAGCTCCTCATCAGCCGCGGCAGTAGCCTCCGCTCGGCGCCGCCGCCCGGCAGCTTGGACGGCCGCGAGTACGCCGTTGACGTCATCTCCACACCCCGAGCCCACCGGCGGTGGCCACGATGCTACCGACACGCCGGCCAAGTCACGCGGCGGCGAGGCATGAGGGGGAGCGAGCTAGAGAGAGAAGTCAAAGCGACGAAGAAGGAGAGAGGAGTAGTGGAGCCTGGAAAGAAGAGTGACGAAGCATTTGTAGCGACGAACCAGTTTGAAACCACTGCTTGAAACCATGGGTTGAAACCGTTTTAACTCAAAAATTTTGGATCCATATAAAACAGCCCCCACACCATTTGCATGATGAAACCAATCCAATCCAAACCGTAACGAACATCAGTCTGTTTTAATCCAATCCGATGCAATCCAAACATAAATCCAAACCGTTAGACCCGTTCTTAACCAAACCGTTTGCAGGCCTGTGCACAGCCTGGACTATATATACATACGCGGCTACACGCTGTGATACTGACAGCCCATTGCAACCATCCTGGCATGATTGGTTGACAAGAGTATTCCTTTTCTTTTTCTTTGTTAACGTAACGTGTGCCTAGTTCATTTACATCATATTTAATCAGGAGGAACTAAATTAAACGACGCTGTTTTGGATCTCCAACTGCTTCATGCCTTTGCGCAGTAAAGTGTAAAGTTGAATCACATGCCAGGTTCGACTTCTCCATGCGCGTCTCTTCTCAAAGCAACGACAGCCGATGAAAACCAAACGCTAGCTCCAGCTTCTTGGGATTTCAGTCTTCAACGGTAGCACAAGTTGTACCATTCCGTTGATCCTGGATATGGAGCAACAGTGCAAAGTACTAATTAAAAGCCTATACTACACGTGGGTATAATATAGGTAAACTTTATCACGCATCGATGAATAGACTCAGGAGTTAGACCATTTGACTAATCTAAATAATTAATCTTCATAAAACAGCTTACTAGCTAGGCACCGCAGAAATTACCCATATGCTGCTACACTTGCGGATCGCACACAACTGATACATTTAGCACAACATTTTAACTCATATGTGACTGTGAGCAGGACTTTTCCCATCTTCTCTAGTGTCCTGACTTATCTTGATATGTTGGTCGTGCATTACGATTTGTTTGCAGCCCCACCTCTCTTTCTTGGTCTTTTGCGCCCCCTCATTCTGAATTTTGAACTAAAATCTACGTGGCGTGTGTTGGCTAAAGGTGGTAAGTCGGGTGGTTTTGTGGATTGAGGATTGTGGTGGAGATAGTCACCTTGGTCTAAGGACCCTTGTCATGTGCGTATCCGTCCAAACCATACAAGCGCAACCATAAATACTAGCTCTAGTATGTCGACCAACATGTGCTAGTCCTGACTTAGTAGTTAGAAAAAATTGTTAACACACCTTACTTTGAAAAGATCGGGCTGCGGTCCGTGGGCTCAAGAGGGGGACTTGAGTTATTGAAATCTTAGAGGAGGTATTGGTGTTAACAGAAGGAAATAATGAATCGACTTGTATTGTTACTTGGTCTAGACTCCTAAGGAAGAGGTAAGACGCAAAAGTATCACTCAGCTTATGGGTAAAGTGTGCTACACTCTGTGGAGTTAAAAACTATCATGATAGCCGTTCGCGTGGTTATGGGAGGGGAGGAAGGTCGTACATGGTAGTCTCATGTGTTACCTAATAACCTGATGGGTTGGTTTTGTTTTGAGTATTCGAGGCTTGTGCAGTTTTGCAGAGGGGCTTTCGAAGCTGAGCTCTGTTTGTTACCTTGGGAATCTATTCATCTTTATTTAATTGTTCAACAAATGATTTTACAACACTTTAATGAATATTGTCTAGAATATATGTGTTTATGCAAATTAACCATCCTATTCTTGTTATACATGTGCATTCATGTAAGGAACCTAGGCCGAGAGGGGGGGGTGAATCGGACTCCTAATTCAAATTTTAAACTTGTTTGAGTGGTTGCTTAATCCGATGATTACCCAAGCTATCGATTAAGCCCTAATGACTAGGTGAGGAAGCGATCACAATAGTACTCAAGCGTCTACTAGGAGGCTTGATGGCACTCACATGCAAGCGATCAAGACAATATGAGTTATTAAACGAGTGAGATGAGGAGACGCAAACCGATTTGTTTACCGAAGTTCGGTGCTCAACACATGAGCACCTACGTCTCCGTTGAGGAAACTTCTCACACAGAGAAGTCGGGACTCTCTCGTCCCTAGCCCTCAATCCACTCGCGGTAGCTCTTCACCAACACATGGTAGGCGAGCTCCAAACCTTCACACAGAGGCGAGTTCTCTCACAGGCGAGAGCCCTCACACCCACCGGCACCGACACACGGCACCGACCACCGACACACGGTGGGTTTCGCCTCAACACATGAGACACCCCCAACACATGGAGGATTTGGCTCCGACACACGGAAACCGTGGCACCCCCGACACACGGAGATGGCCGCCGACACACGGCGGACTTGTGCCTCCAACGGATGGAGCGGATGTAGTCGTACGGTTGATGAAGCCCGTGGCGTGACGACGATCTCTCCGGCGGCAAAGTCCCAAGAGCACAAGATCGAGATCGTCTCTCACCACTACCCCTTCTCTCTCCACATGAAAACTAGGGCAAGAACACCATGGAAGTTGGGGCAAACCTTGGAGATGATGGGAGGAGGTAGGGATCACCTTCTTCTTCTCCTTCCTCTCTTCTTCTCCCTCTCAATCCCCCAAGCACATGGAACCCTAGGTGGAGGTGGGTGCCATGGGAGGAGCTCTCATGGGTGGCTAAGGCAAGGGGTGGCTGCTAATGATGGCTCTCTCCATTTTCTCCCGTACACCAAGCCCCTATTTATAGGCCTAAGGCGAAACCCTAGAAATGGACGGCTCAGATTAAATCGCGAGTTTCAGATCACTCGATCGGACGCCGTCCGGTTC